>VXBX01002569.1:640886-684214 GCA_013400415.1 Scytalopus superciliaris
AAAAAAAAAAAAGGCAACTTAGAAATAATCCAGATAAAAATGTTTTATAATTATACGTGCGTGCATCAAAGGCAGACGTGTGGGGTTCTACAGCTCATTTTCATAGAATCAGAGAACAGTTTGGGTTGGAAAGGACGTCAAAGATCATGTAGTTCCAATCCCCCTGCTATGGGCAAAGAACCTTCCATTAGAGCAGGTTGCTCAAAGCCCCATCTGGCCTGGCCTTGAACACTTTCAGGGATGGGGCATCCACAGCTCTTCTGGGCAACCCATTCCAGTGCCTCACCATACTCATGGTAAAGAAATTATTTGTAGTATCTACTGTAACCCTGCCTTCTGTCAGTTTAAAGCCATTCCCACCTTGTCCTGTTGCTCCATGGTCTTGAATAAAGTCCCTCTCCAAGCCTTGTGTAGCCCCTTTAGGTACTGGAAGGTGTACAGGACCCTTTCCTTCTCCAGGCTGAACAGCCCAACCGCCTCAGCCTGTGGTTTCGGGTTTGTTTTGGTACAAAACAAACTGCACTATCCAAGCTCTCTGTACAAACCTCACATAACACAAGTTAAGAATATCCTTGCTTTTTCTACATGGGAGAAATGCAGACAGGCTAAACATACAGGATCGGAGGAAAAACAGAACAATGATAGAAACAGAGGCACTCCATGTTTGCCATGGGATAGGAATCAGTGCTTGAAAGCTGTGAAAAGCACAAGTCTATAAAAATGACCACTGTGCTTGGATGTGGATTGTGTTGCATTTGTTTAATAAAACTTAAAGCTTCTGTGAAATCATGCCTAATATTGTCTGATCTGAAACTCGCGTACTATTTTCTTTAAAGGAATCCTTTATATTTCAATTTCTACTTGAATGACATTCATACAAACTTGAAAAGAAGACAAATCCGTTTTTGCCAGGTGACAAGAACTGCAACAAGTTTAAAAATCAAAGAGAAAACTTTTATCACCTGCCTTTCTCTCTGTAGAACTTATGAATATGCTGAGGAGCAGGACATGAAAGAGAAACAAATTAAAAATATGTTAATATATTGTATTTCTTTTGTGATATGGCAGGAAGTATGCAGCCCGGATAAATCAAACTACATAACATAATTAAAACCCAAATGTAACATTCAAATGATGACTAATAGAAAATGATAAATAGTTCATAAATAGGAAGTATTAAACACACTAATTAGTACATCAGAAGCTGCAAGGGAGCTGTGTATCTTAAAAGTAAATGCCTGCCTCCCCTCTTCAGTGAGAAAACACTCATATAAGCTTATGATTAGTTTATGTTGAAAAACAGCTTTTGTTCCTTTAATTGCTAATGAAATAGCTGAACTTAAAAGCCTGAGTAAATTGTTAATAATCTACCATTTCCAAGTTAACAACTTGGTCTTGATTGATGGCCTACTCTCAGGAGCTATTTGTAAGGTACCTGTTCAGATTACTACTTCACAAAGGCCTTCAAAGTATCTTTAATTGTCTTCAACCTTGGTCATTTCAGAAGAACCTTCCCAAAGTCACAAAACATTTTTTTTGTTTATTTGGCTTATTCTCACAAAGGGTTTCCAAATCAGGTCAGAGGTCAGGTGACAGTTGGGGTTTTATTAGTAATAAAACACTTCAGGGCAAAGAGGAATATTCTCAAAGAAAATGAGAACTTTTGTTATTACTCTCAGGCTACAAATTCTTGTTATATGTATGCTGCTATTTTAGACTTTAAAGTGCATGAAACAATTATATTCAAGTTTATTAATTTAAATATTGATTCTACGTCTATTTTGTCACTTGCAGAACATTAAAACAGAAGTGAAAGCAAGAACCTGTAAAAAAAAAAAAAAGGCACTTTAACATACATTGGAAGTCAAAACAAACAGAAAATTTTTCAGGACAAAATGGGAGCCAGAAATAATACTTAAAACAACCCATAACCCAAGCAAACACAAAACATCACAGAAAGAAGCTGAACTGAAAAATAAACAAACAAAACCCCAACCTAAAGAGAAGTACAGGTTTCATAAAAAAAAACAACACAAACAAACAAACAAAAAAACCCCAAAACAAAACAACAAGAAAAAAAAACAACCCAAACCGAAAAATCTGCCCAAGTTCTGAAACTTCTGATCTCTCTGCACTGCTCTAAAAGGAGCCTTCCCACCGCATCTCACAGACACACGTGCATTATGCACACATACACAGAATACTCAAGGAATTGTTTCTGGCAAGCCAAGAGCTCAGCATTTAGGGCTGGAATCCTACACTCTGACTCTGAGTCCAAGTGAGCTCTGCTAACTTGAGCCATAGCAGAATTTTCAGTCAAAACACTAAAAGTCCAAGCACTGAAAAGTCACCATACAGAAATACATGGTACAAGAAACTCAAAGACTCAATACAGAACATATGAGAACATAAGGAGGGATCCCAAATTAATCCTGTCTATTTAAAATTGACAATTTGATGTCTTTAATATGATCATGCTTCTAGTTTATGCATTCAGTATTTCCTTTTCGGGGCTAGTACTTGCAATTATTTGAAGAATAGCACACAGAAAGAGCCAAATGCTTTGTTGAACAGCAATTAAGTAAAATAAAGCAGAAATTCTAAATATCCTAAATATTCTTGCTGATTTAAATCTGTGACAATCCCTCTGGAGGCAGAAAAAACATTTTTGTAAATTGAATTAACTCTGGTAAAAATATTCTTCTTTGTTCTTGCCAATTAAAACCTGTGAGGTGAACATAAATACAAGTATTTTTTTAACTACTGGGTTTTTTACATGGGTATATCAGCTTTATCTAAAAAGTAGCAGAGATAATGAAAATCCTGACAAATAAAACTCACAGCTAGACTGAATTCATATTATGAACTAGTGCAGTGAAGTTATGTAATGGAAAGGACCAAAGTCTCCTTGATTCTGCATTAACACTCTTTCAAGACTAAGGGCTCTTGCAGTCAGAGTAAGATTTTAAGAGCTGTCAAGGACACTGAGCTGCAAAATCACTACCAAAAAGGAACTGTATAACTGTGTTCATCATTAACACTAAAAAACTCTACCTTCCTCTAGAATATCAGAGAAGGAGCTAATTCTACTGAT
Source organism: Scytalopus superciliaris (assembly GCA_013400415.1). Classification (NCBI taxonomy): domain Eukaryota; kingdom Metazoa; phylum Chordata; class Aves; order Passeriformes; family Rhinocryptidae; genus Scytalopus; species Scytalopus superciliaris. The sequence goes on from VXBX01002569.1 coordinate 643,981, forward strand.
GACTAATATGCTGACAGTTATCAACAGAAATTAAGTGCTTGTTCAATAAAACCTTTTTGCTTATTTTCACTCTTCAATGTATCTGCAAAATTCCAATGCAGTTCGTGGAGTACAGGAAAGTCTGCCTGCCTGATTTTTTGCCACCAAAATAACGGCACAATTTAAATACTGCAAATAATCCCAAATGAAAACCAGATAAGTAGCAAATTCTGAAAATATAAATTGTGTTCTGACTGTAAAAACAGCTTGACACATCTGCAATACTACATTGTTCCTTTCTGAAATCTGAGCATTATTCTGGTAGTTTTGGTTTTGGTGGGTTTTTTGGGGGGCTGGGGGGACTTGGCTTTTTTGCTAGGGGTTTTGTTTTGGGTTTGGTGCTTTTTTGTGGGTTTTCTGTTAGTTGTTTTTTATCCTTTTTCTTTTGTTTGTTTATTCCATAGCTGTTACTGCAGAGACATACGAGTGCAGGCTACTTTAAAAAAGTCTGCTGCTCTACTTACCTGCACCACAGAAATAAATATGGAGGTAAAACAGCATCCCAAAGCAAACACCCTATAGCTTTGGTTTCAACAGCAGGACTTAATCTGTCTTTAAATGTTGCCATTACAACACATTCCCTTTTTAACTCAGCAGCTTGCTTGGGCAGATGTTCTTGTTCAAACCCTAGAAGACAAAGTCCGGTTTTCTAACCTAACCTTGTACAGAGCAGCTGGGCAGCCATAAGGCACATGAACCTCAACTGGTACCAATTAATTGCCACATGTGTTCAAGTTAATACAACACATTTGGGTACTGGTTCATCAGAAATTGCATTCCCCATGAAATATCAGCTACCAACAAAAACCTTCCAAGGCCTCATTACTGTACCTCAAAATATTCTGGATTTTTAGGAATCAAACAGAATGGAAAACACACTCTTGAAAAAAGTTCCCTTCAATACAAAAGCTTAACAATTCCTTTACTGAGTTATGATAATAACATGAAAGTTACTGATACCTTTTTGGTTAGAATAAATCAGTAAAAGCCAGGAATGAGAGCTGGCACTCCTACTGCTGTCAGTTCCTAAAGTTCTCAGGTTTGAATTGCCCTATGAACACCCTTGCCTTCACTGACCACAAAGAAATGTTTCAGTCCCAGCCTTCAAGACACCCAGGTCACCTTCATTAGATGCCTGAAAAAAATAGTAAACATCCTGGAATGTTAAACATTCGCTATCATCTTATTAGCATTAATGTCAGAGTCTGCATCCAGAACATGCATACAATTATAATTTCCAGGCTTGGAAGAAATAACAAGCAATATCCCTGTTGAATCTCAGGTCATCTCATCTTTAAGAATCTGCAACAACGTAAACCCCCCATGAGTAACACATGGCAGGACAGGAAAGTAAACTGACTTTCACATAGGTTATACTGTCAGCATTGGACCAACTTCACCATGAGAAAAATAATTATGAATGAAAATTATACTAATTTGAAAATGAACCTCATTAAAAGTCTCTTTCTAACTAGCGGGGGTCAGGGGTGGTTGAGTGGAGAAACCCCCTCACCTCACAGAGGTTCTACTAAACACTAACTTACTGAGGAGCACTTTAAAATTGTACTGAGTACTTTGGGTGTTTGTACCTCACAGAGCTCTTGCAGAATCCTGCACAATACCTACTTACTTCTGTTCTTTAAAGATAATATAATTAAATCAGGTATTGACTGCCTGTCTGCCACAGTTGATTCATTTCTAATTAACACTGCTGCAACAATGCAGCACACATACACACAAAATAAAAACGGCAACAGGCTGCTTAAAAGAGCAAGGCCAGGGCCTTAACACAGATAATGAGACTTCCACCCACTTCCTAAGTTTAAAAAGCTACTTTTGTGAAAGTTTAGATTACTACAGCAATCCCTATTAATCTGCTCTTTATGAACACTCACACAAGTACCCCAAGGACATTGTAAAAATCTGTTAAATGGCGCTATTTCTATTAAAAACCCAAAGAAAACTCTGAACATAAATTCTGTCAGTTGAATTTCTTTCTCCTGCAGTTTTCATGTGGATTTCTTGTTTAGGTGTTCCAAAACTCAGAAGCACATTGAAAGCCCTGGGAGAATACTGTTTTCAGTCTTGGTTGGGTTTTTTTAAGCCTTAGAAAATGCCCAATATTGAAGTGATCACATGAAAAGCTGCCATTTGAGTTTACCAGAATTGTAAGTTTTAATACTGCTTGCCATTGCTAAATGACAAGCATAACTTCATGCTTTTTAGACAGACACCAAGGATAGCAGTCAACCATAACTTAAGGATGAGTTAGTGTGTAGTGTTTGGGTCTGGTGTATAAAAGTGTAAAATGAATTGTTTACTTATTTGATCTGTTAAATGGGAACTATCTGAACACAGTCAAGGTTGAAATGCTGGACTGCACCTACTACAAAAGCAACAGCCTTTTGCAAGGTGTTATGTGCTTCAGTTATTCTGGCATTACAGTCTGGTCCCAGGACACTACCAAACACTCTACAAACACCTTCAGCCGCAGTGCCCTCACTGTGCTGCTCTGCCATTGCCATACCCTCTCTCCAGGGAAGCACCAGGAGCTGCTCCCAGCCCTGCTGACACCCAGTGTGTGAGTGGCTGCTCCCTGAGCTTGTCTGTCACCATCTGGAAAGCTCAGCCAATGATACCTAAATGATACCTAAATTTCACACAGGCACAGAAACCCACAAACAGAGTCCCTGATCACTGCAGTTCCCTCCTAACATGGTGACAGCAATCCCAGGACACATCTCAGTATCAGTGCTCCAAGAACAACAGGGCTTGTCAAGATTGACAGGATTTTAATGAGCTGCTGCATTAATACACACTGTATTAACATGTAATATATATTCTTAAACTGAACATTTTATTTAAAGTCCTGAGTATTAGAAAAGTCTATACAGTGCTTAAATAACTGCAGTACTACACTAGTTAGGAGCTAAGCAAAGACTTTGAAATGTGCTTGTAGATGTATACTCTAGTAAGAAATCCATAAACACCTAGACACAATTTTTATTTATTGTAGGGGGAATTGGAGATTTTCTAACAGATTTTAACAGGTCTCATCTGTATTTCTAAATGCCTGAAAATAACATGAAACAGCATCATGGACCTAGTTCTACCATATGTAATCCTGGTAGAAAAAGGACACATCCTACTGAGATTTGGAAAGCATGCAGTCCACTAAAACCCAGTTCAAAAGGTCTCTAGATTCTCACCAGACAAGTCAGTGAAATTGGCCAAATTTTCAAAATATGAAGGAAGATATTTTTCTTTGATGGTAGAAGAAAACATTTGTTTTAGAAAAATCACAAGTCTTTTCAGTCCAAATCAAAGTGTCTATTGGAAGATTAATTCCCCCCTTGACTCTTGTGACCATTGGTATCTGCTATTCTCACAACAGCCTCCTAAAATGAGCATGTAATTTCAAACAACTTGCTAATAACACAACCAGAAGTACCAGTAAGACCAGCAAAAATGCAAATGCCAAATTACAATTCTCACCTTCAAATCACACTAGACATTTCTTGGAGAATATCCATTCTTTTTCCACAACTGACTGCCTATACACCCTAAAACTACACTCCTGAAAAGGAAACTGAGTATGACACCATACAGAAGCTGGAATTAACAGCAGGTGTATGTACCTTATTGGGGAGCTTCCTTTTAAAGAAACTATTTCAAGGAAATATTAACAGTAGTAATTCACAATTAGGACATCATGTCCATACATCAGTTGAAAAGTCATCTCATTTAAGTTGATTTCATTGTATTTTTCACAAATAATCTGTTGCTAGAGAGCAACATCTGAATTATCTTGTGTTCACATTTCAGATACATATGCAACAAAGCACAAAAGATAAGCTTTCTGTCACCATTTGCTTTTGGCTGCACATACATTCATCTGATTGAATCACAATTCCTTCTAAAGGACTTCTTTCTCATGATCTTGTATAAGTTTCCAAACCCTCTCCCCTTTATATTCTTGGCCTTGCTGGAGAATGCAGCCTAACAGGCAATATATTTTAATGGGCCTTTGGAGATACTATGGCATTACTAAAATAACAACTCAACAGGCAGGGTAAGTCTATGTGAGCTGCATAATGTGGCTTCACAGTGGATGATGATTCTACAATGAAAGAACTGTAAAGTTAACAGAAGCAAGAAAAATGTGATTAGGAGACAGATTTCTTCATATAGGTACTTGATTTCACAGCAGTTGGTCTCAGAGGTGCTGAGTAAAACTACACTTGAAATAATATAATCCCTAAAGATCCATACTGAACTGCTAGGCAGAATGTCCTGAAAGAATGGAAATTGTAGCCCTGTTAAATTTGTTTCTTATACACAGAGAGAACATTCTTGGAGCTTAAATCTTTATTATCTTGACAGGATGCGTGACAAAGGGAGGTATTTGTTAAACCAGTGACACTGTAGGACTGCAGCTCAGATTTATGCTTTTGACTAACCACCACTAAGACAAAAGAAGGACTGAATCTGCTCTTTCCCTGCTTTGCTATAAGATTTTCATAGCAAGTTTTGCAACTTATTTCTGGTCTCAGTATTTCAGTCTAAATATAATTGTGTTCATTAACATAATAACAACACTCCCAATAAATGGCTCCAAGGCCACTGTCAAATAGAAGGGACAAGATACGGGTATTGGAAGGAAAATAAGATACTGTGTCAGTAAAACTGAAGTTACTTCAAAACATGTGAACTTGGTAGACTGGTAAGCAATGCCATTTTACAAAACTACTTTGATTCCATCAAAAAGGTGGCAGTTTCCTCTGTTCTAAAACTACCTTGCTGTTCAGTGAGGCTGAATATTGCCACAAGAACAGATACGCTGTAAAGATACCAACACAGACCTAAGGAAAGCGGAGAGAGTCTCTTAGAAAGAGTTACACAGACTTTTGACTGTAAAACAGCACAAGCTCAAGCAGTGCAGAAAATGCAACGGTGTTTTTAGCTAATAGGATGGCACCTTTGGAGAAAGCATGGACTGGAACTCAAGTTTCTGCTTCTACTTCCATCTTTGGCTGCCCATAGAGTACGAGAAATTCATTTAATCTCCCCAGTTCTCATAGCCTTGACACCCCTATGACACCAATATAACACACACATTTTTGTAATATTGCACTATTCCATAGGGACTTGGTGTTCCAGTCCTAGTGGTTCTGTAGAGTAGCTTGTAAGGGGCTGTATTTTTGAAGACATCTCAAGTTTTTAAAGACTGCACAATACTTACAACCCCCCAGAAATAATTTAAAAAAAATTAGAGATTAGGTAGAGAAGTCTGTGTAGGTCACAGGAATGCTAAAAAAGAAATAGTTAAAAGTGACATCACAGTCCTCCTCTAGCAGGGAAATAAATATTTCTGATCAAATGTTAACAGAAAAAGGGTCAAAGAATTACACCTCACTATACTGTAAACGTCTTTTGAAAGCTTGTCAAAGAAACTTTGATTTTCTTCCCTAAGTGTTTGTTCACTTTACAAGACAAAAGCAAGATTCCAGGCCTCACTGCTTCAAAATGTCTTTATGAAGGTTGGAAACCTGTATTCAAGTACCCAAACCCATCAATAGTTGTAAACAATCTAGACCTGAGCTATCTGTATGAAGCCTGTGGAAGTCATCTCAAGACCATTCCTGCACACCTGGTGAGATGAAGTGTTTCACAATTTCTTTTATGAAATACCTTTTGTATTCAGTTATTTCTGAATTTTTTTTTTCAACTGGTTTTACTACCATGAATTGGAACTATTATACTGGAGGATTATTTTACATACATCCTAAACAACAACTTAAAACCTTGCAGAGGAATGTGGGGCTCTTCTAACACCTGACAGCAGAACGCAGAAGCCAGAAATTTTAAATTGATTTGATCCATTCTATTAGCATAACTTCATAACTGCATTAGTCTGTAAAAAATATGGAAATGATCCTTTAGCTAAATGGAAATAAAGATGAGATCCTATAGGAAACTTCAGTTTGCTTTATAAATTAGTCAATCCTAGCTGATCTTTCAAAAACAGCATTAGTAAGTAACATTATTTAGAGCATATAGAGTAACAGTCTGTGCTAGCAGGAACTGCAAATATACTCTGGTTCCCCAACAGAGTTTCATAGGGGAGGAGGTGGCATAAGAACAGCTTTGCCAACTTAACCACTTCAGTGATGTCCTTTCTTGGCAGCTTCCCACCATGTATTTTATTCCACAGGGGAATCCACTCAGATGCATCAACAAACTGGCATTCCTGTTAATCACATTCAGTCTGAAAAGCTTTTTTTTTTTTTTCTTTTAAGAGAATGATTACAATCAATACAGATTCTGCCTTGCAAGGGCACTTACACAGCAGTGGCACGATCTCCACTGCCACCCACATTGCCTTGCAGCATTTTTGCTTCAAAGGTAACGTACTCTTTGCAAGGTGTACATGACATTTCTAAAAGACATACACTAAGAATTTTCTTTTAGATTATCATTTGTTAGTTCCTCTTCAGTCACGCCCTTCCCCCACAGAGTGAGAAATCATCAAGAAGACATATGATGAACCATACAGGAAGCGACTGCCAAAATGTTTCAGTGTGGATCTAACTGACAGTTCAGAAACTGGAAAATCCTTTATACATTTCTCATATAGAAAAACTAGTGCATGCAGATTAGAGTGCCCCAGTTTCTCTGAAGAGGAAGCTGCTTCAAACACCTTTTCTTTTTTTCCAAATCAGATGCTGCTTTTCTCACTAACAGAAAATCCAAAATTCAAACAATATTTTAAAAGGATTTTGTTTAGCAGCTGAATAAAAGCATATTATGCTCATCTGATACTACAAAATTATGCACTCCTTTTTCACTCCAAACTCTACGACTGCTTCCATAACATAGGGAGCACAATCCATAGGCATACAAATACAACCTAGCCAAAGTCTGATGTGCTTTAACAACCTCCTGATCATCAGTTGCATGGCACAATGCTGGTAAATTAGCAACTACTCAAAAAAAAAATCTTTTAAGGGATAAACCCTTCATTTTCCTTTAAAATCTCATTCTGTTTTTTCATTCTGATTGAATACTTTCCAGCATGGAGCAGTGATGAGGCTGGCACTGAAGAAAGAGACAAAGAGACAGCATCTATCTTAAAGAAAAAATCAGGAAAAGTGAAATAATGCAAGAAGGTGAAAAACAAAGATAAGTGAAATTTAAAATGCTCTATACTACAACATAAGCTTATGAACAGAGAAAGAAAAAGAAAAATATACTTTGCAGTGCATGCATTTGAAGTTGCCTCCAGCAGGATATTTTTGGTTTGCTGGTTTTGCACTTTAGCTACAGCCATCTGCAGAAAGGAAGACAATCCCAAGGAGTAGCAAGGGCAGGCTGTTTTGTAAAGCAAAGTGAGGCAGGAGCCCAAAGTCACAGCAAAGCAGGCAGGGCTGTCCCCTCATCGCCAAAGAGGCAGCACTGCAGGACCCTAGCAAGGCCCACAGGGCAGGTCCAGTGATGGTGACCAGGGTCTGCCAACTGCCCAGACTGTCTGTAGTGGCAGGGCAGGTCTGGGCCAGAATCAGCATCACTCAGGGAGGTACAGAACTGGGCACGGGTGTACCTGCAGCATAGCTCAGGCAGAGACCAAGAGAAGGACCACAGGTTAAAGGCAGCCCCTGAAAGAGAAGGGGCAGGTCCCTGCTGAGCATCCTCAAGGCTTCAGAGCTCTGCCATATTAAGAGTGACCTAAATCTCCAGGGGAGGGCTTGTGCTCTGATCTTGACTGCCAACAGCATTTTGTAGGTAAACAGTGAGTCACGAGGGATAGTGTGAATTCCCATTTTTCTTATCAACCTGCAGTGTAGCTCTCCACCAAGTCCCTTTACTCTATTGTTTCTTCTCCCTCCCCTTTCCTGTTACATCACCCCCTCTCTCATGCTGGTTCCCATTACATACCTGTCTACATGACTCAATTACAACAGAGTCTGGAGCTATACCACAAGCAGTAATGATACCATTCCTCTCTCCCTTCTGTAAATCTGGAGCCAGGAAGGGTCCACATTCAAAAGCACCACTCAAATGAAAAAGATGCAATTCCACCATATGTTCAGAAAAATCCTTATGAATTTAATTAGTCCAAAATGAACTTCATGCATCTGAAAGTTGCTAATCTCCAGAGAAAAAAGATCATGACCAGTTTTAAATAAGTTTTCCTAATTATCAGAGAACAAAGACAAGGTCAGGTCTGTTATATGCACAGCTTTTCTTCTCAAGGACACCACAATAAATAGAAAGAAACATAAAGCCTGTTTGATTTCTTCCCTGAAAATTAACAGAAAGAAATTCCATCTGCAAGGTAAATTTTCTGGAAAACACCTGGCACTAAACTCAAAAATTAAAATAAAACTTGTCTGTAACTACAATAGTGCTAACAAAATGCTCTAACATTGATTAATATTAAATGTGGTAGAATTCCCAAGGTTCAATTCTTACAAAGACCAAACAAAAACTGTTCTCAAAAGAGCCACTAAAGTGTTTGAGGGAAGGATGTCACAAAGAATGAACACTGCCTTGTATCTCCCTGAGTATTTAGCTTTTAGTACTTTTCCATCTATTCTGAAAGCCGGCAATCACTTGGGAGAGTGATGTATTGATGGAATATACAAAATCAGATTCTTGCACATTTGACTGCCTGTTGGAAGGGGAAAGTGATTAAGAAAAACCTCAAGAGGACAAGGTCACAGATGTGAGGAAGTGTTCCTGATAGTTTCAGAGAAGTCGTTTTGGCACTTGAAATATCCCTTTAGAAGTAGAAGCACAGATTTTAAAACTAATTATGACAAAGATAAAACTTTTTGATGATCAAGTAAGAATGTCATACAGTTGCTACATCATAATTCAGTTCATATATTATTAGGGAGAAGTGAATAAAAGAGACTTTAGAGTTTCTTCTAAAATTGCTGTCTAGCAGCTGTTTTGATATAGATAACTAAAGACACCTATTCAATGTAAAATAGAAAATGCTCTTTCTGATTTGTTATCCAGAGTGTTCCTATATCATTTCAGTGTAACAAGACAGAAAGAGCCAAGCAAGAGTGACTTTGATTGGGGTTTTCAAAGACACCAGCAGTTAGTGAATTTGAAACAAGCAGTGCTTTGGCAATCTCAGCTATACGCTAGGAGTGGGTCATCCCTCTCACAGCTCCAAAAGTTTCAAGTTGTCCTGAAGTCTTCTTTACATCCTTAAAAAGTATATCACTTGTAAAGAAAAAGAGACCACTGGAAAAACATTTGTCTAATTTTATCATAGATTGTCACAAATCTAAATTGTCATTATTTCTTGACACCTTTACCACAGCAAGATACTCTTTGTGCTCTGGTATGTGATGAAATCATCTAAACAACATCAAGAAACCATAGAAGATTTACATGCACTTTAAGGTAGTGTTCAGGATGGGAAGTAGAGGAGATGGCATTAGCTGGACTCGTAGGAACATCGAATCATACCGGTTGGAAAGGAGTTTTAAGATAATCAAGTCCAACCACTAACAACTGTGAAGTACATGCTCCAGCTTATTAACATAAGGAGAATATCAGGCTAAGGGCAAGCATGAGAGCACTGCTGGGAAGCAATGAACACAACTGGAAATTGCCAGGCTGGCTGTGGCACACAGAATGGTCCCACAGCATGACTGCAACAGAACTCTGATTTCTATTCATTGATTTACTTTCCATTAAGTAGAAGACATGAAAGCATTCCTTGAAATTTTTCGTTTTTTAATTCATTTCTGCAACAGGAGACCCCTGTCATCACATTCTGAGGGACAAAACTAGGCTTAGTAAAGCTAAGGTTGGAAAGCATACATAAAAAATCATATCATACTTCTAAAATGTTACTGATACACTTTCCTTTAATCTTACTGTTACACCAAGTGATTGTACAACACTTAATCAGGTAGCAGATATTCTATGCACAAACCCTGGGTCTTCAGTGCCTGTCTCATTCTCTCCAAAACAATTTTCTCTCTAATTACAACAACATAGATTAGGAATTCTGCATGTGAGAGAAGCAGCATTAGCCTAAAGGATGATTTTGAAGACAGATTATTTTTCTTCCTAAGGCTAAGAAATGTCTAGTAATGCTTTGTTCTGTCTGGTTAGGCAATATAATCAAATGCTGTTTGCTCTACATGCAACAAAACTTCACAGGCAAAACTTTCCTATTTGGCCTGAAAAGGAAGTTTTTCCACTAGCAAATGTCTTTCAATGTCACTTTTTTCATCCATCTTAATGAACGGATAAGCCTGTCACTATTTCAAGATACAAGACAATTTCAGTCTCACTAGAAAGTGTTAAAATCACCATAAATGTAGTGATTTTTGAAAGGTCTCCTGAGTTCATCTTTGGGATGGGGTCACAGTGGGGTGTGGAGGGGGAGACAACCTCTGCTGGGGTATTACAGGTGGCACCCACATTAACTCTTTCTAGCTAGAGGCCTCAACCCCTGCGCAGTATTCTGACCTCCATCCACAAGTGGACAACAAGTGGACAATGTGAAAAGCAGGAGTACATAAACTAGACAAGTGACTTTCAAGACTTTAAAACTGATGCTGATTCTTTCAGTAACTTGATGAAGTTTCATGGACTGTGATCCCATAACGCCCTGTTTCCAGAGCCAGGCAATAAAAGCTGACCACTACACACCATAATCCAGGTTTTTCAGGTACTGATCAGCTGTAATTTTTGTTAGCATCAGCAACATCAGCTGCAAATTTTTCCAGCCTATTCCAAATTTTGACAACTCATTTGATAAAAATACCTATTGCAGTTTTCGTTTCTAGAAAATCAACCATTGAAATGATAGAGTTAATATTAAGCAATAATTTCCTGTGAAAAAGGAAATTTTTACTGAGAGGGCCAGACTTGGAGCTCCCAGGCATCCATGCACTTCTTTACCAGCTTCTGTAAGGGTGAACCACGTCCACCAACTGCTGGTGCTCAATAGCCAGTCCCACGTACAGCAGTTTTATAAACCAGGATTATACCAAAGGTCTGGGCCACTACTGTTAGCACAAGGAAGAGCCACAGGAATCACAGTGACCATCCATAAATGAGGTAGAAAATCCAAAAAATCTACAGCATGGGGTTGGGGAGCCCACAGAGGTGGGTTTTATGTGTTCTTACATATGCTGAAGGAAGTAGGGACTTCAGACTGGTCTTGAAACAGGTCAGTTGGTAGTACACAGGAATTCTTCTGAGTTTCAATTCCTTCTGAATAAGACATTCACTGCTGGGTAGTGGCAGAACACAGAAGTCCACCTGGAAAGAAGATAAAATTATTCTTAGACCTGTTCAGTGATTCCACAGATGATGTGTTAGCCCCATAAGAGAGACCCAACAGAAATATTACCACTTTCAAATGAATTGCAGTTCTCCAAGAAGGTAGGAGTAGTCAGTGTATTAGGGCTAAACTATGAAAGAAGTGCCTAAAATAGTAATTTCTGGTATCGTTCTCTTCTGGAACTATATCTGCTAAATATAAGGAGAGAAAAAAGACTATCATAACCTTTACTAACAGTCCACTGCACTAATATCTGACCAGGAAAGGGAAGCACTTCCAGAAGCGGAAAACATGGCATCTAACCAGTAGTCATATCCTCAAAGAGTATGAGAAATGCAGAGTTGTACTCTGAAAATATTTGCTGGGTATGAACTCAGAAGATGTGGAAGTTATCAATGTGGAAATCAGCAGGTTGGTCAAATACAAAGCTACAGCTGGCTGGAAAGGTGAGAGGCTGGAGAAGCAGCACACAATGATGCAAACACCTCTGCTCCAGAGAGCGACTATGAGCTGGGCCTTAGAGTGGGGTAGCACTCCTCTGCACTGCACAGATAGAGGACAGACATGCTCATGTGCATGATTCGTATCCTGTGTTAACCACAGACTGATGGGAAACAAAGTTTTATAAACCTAAGAGAAAATAATGACTGGGTTTGGTAACATTTACAGAAAGAGATCACAATCATTTGAGCAGCCTTTGCAAAGCTTAGTACAGTTATTTGCCTGTTTATGTTAAATGTTATGGGTGTGCCTTATTTTGAAAAAGCTAAGAATTTAGAGCAGAGAAAAATAATTCTTCTGGGGATCCTATGCAGAGAACAGGACCGTAAAGAGAGCTACATCAGTCACTACTGTTGTTTACTTTTGATGCAGGTTCTGGACACTTTGCTGTGCTTAGGGCTAAAACACTAGCATGAGTATCTGTTTGTGAAACTCTGCCTGTTTCCTCTATACCCAGATATATGCTAAATCTGCTTGATTTAGGTTACGAAGTCAACAGTAACATAAACTTGCTTAACAGAGTAGCCTAAAAAGAGCAACTGCTTGAAGGAACCCTGTTGCTAGTTGAGGTGATGTGTTAGAATCACAGAATGAACTTTCTGATCTGCAGTCAAGCAAGACAAGCCAAAACATATTTCAAACTGTTAAAAATGACAAAGCTTCTCCATCTACAGTCTTGTTCTGATGTGAACAGTAATGAAAGTACCTGATTTCATTAACACTATTTTTGACACCAGCATTGCTTTGATAATTTCTGGCTCATTTTTTTCATATACACAACAAATTGTATTGTTCTAAAAGCAAAAAAATTTCTCAGATTACTTGGTCTTATTACTCCACAGACTTTCACATTAACTGTGTAACTAACAGTAATAGTTCTTGTCTTTAAAAACAAACAAAAAGCCAGAACTCAAACAACAAAAAAGCTTCCTCACGTAGATTATAATGCTTCCCATTTTTATGTCATTACTGACTGCACAACTTCCTTTTGTATTCTACTTTGATTTTTCACCTGGGCTCTGAAATACTTTGATGCACAGCATATTGACACATAATTTTTTAAAATGGTGTGACAATTTGATATTTTTAAGTGGAAGGAAATATCTTTTATGAGAGAACAAATTTAGTATCTGATGAAACAAGACAAGTAATTCAAATCCATGAAAAATACTCTCTTTGTGTCATTCAGAAGTACTTCTACCTACCTAGTTCAATCATAATGTCTATTCTAGCTGAATCTTCCTATGCAGACCAAGGTCTAGGAATTATTAACATGAAACTAGTAGAGCCATCTGTGAACTAATCCAAATTTCAAACCAGAACAGGTTGCAGTACCTCAGGGAAGTGTTAACAGACCAGAGAGTCATCCAGACATCAGGCCTGACTTCATTTTAACTTGACAGAAGCAGAAAATCACCCTACCATCAAATGCATATTCTTAAATGTACGCAAAAACAACACTTGCTCTTATGCTTCCTATTCTCTGGACATATATGTATACATGACACAAATTATATCACAGATGGCGTAGTTATTATCCCTTTAGACAGAGGCCACAGAGGTCCTGAATAAACATGATTTCCTATTAGTCACAGTTAAAGGACATTAATGAGTTGTACAGGAAACTCAGTTGTAGCAGAAACTAACAGCCATGTGCATTTCAAAGTGGTTGAAAATGTTGTATATGGGTGTATTCCTCTTCCTTTAACACCAGTGTTCAGCAAAATGTTTCTAAATAACTGATTTTTTTTTCTAGATCAAGTTTTTAATCCATTACTACAAAGATAAATCTTTCCTCTTCTTGTAATGCCTTATGCTGCTTATAGGAGCAGCGGTTGGAACACACACATTATATCTTTCCCTTGGGCAAAATAAAGACTAATCTTACAACAAGTATAGACAGGCTAGAGGGGTCACTTGTGATGAAGGGAGCTGTAGCTGGATTTTCAACTGCAAGACTTCATTTCTACCATGATGACAAGCTTTTATAAACCTGAGCTTTATATCTCGCCCTCTCTACTTTCTGTAGTTCATACAGTCATTTGTCATAAGCTAACCTAAAAATCATGTTATGTGTGGACACAGACAGAAAAGAAACAAAATAGCATATTTAGTGCAGGAGAAAGGGTTTAATAGATTGTTAAAAAATTTTAAAATTTTTTTTTTCCTTGACAGAAAGTTTGTGCACTTGCTCAAGACATTGAGTTGTACAGCTAACTAGTCTGATATAATGTGGCCTTAGACAACACAGGAACAACCAGCATGCAATTCATTTAGTCCTCCTGTAAATAAGCCAAAAGTGTGGGAATCCTGGAGCTGACACATCTTCAGTCTCACACCCTCTATTTTAAAGGAGCCTCTTGGAAAAACCCTCCGGCTTCAGAGTTACTTCAGAAGTAATTCACTCTGCTGGCTATTAGTGGAACTGAAGCACAACTCCATATTTCAGTGTTGATCTCCATAAGACCTTGATGGCAATTATGCACTTTTCAGGTGGCTGAAAATCTCATCTTTCCCTTCTAGCAATTAGTAAAACTGATTTGAACGTCTACTGAGGACCTACTGGAATTAACTAAAAGACTTTGATCAGCTGTGGATCAGATGCAGCATATGAGAGATACATGAAAGCTCCCACCCCTTTAAACATAAAAACTGAAAACAGCAGATGACATGAAAACCTCATTTCTCTTTGAAGTCAGTCTGATTCATCAACCCTGGTGGGCAGACACTCCTATAAAATATTAATTTCCTATGCCTTTAAACTTATTCCCTTGTTCTATGCAAAAGTCCATTTGACCTATACAAAACAGAAGGTAATGAAACCAAGATTTCATCTCTCAAAAGTTTGAAGTGTTCAGCTAATTTTTCATGTTTACTAAGTTCAGAATTCTGTCACTACATAGATAACAGAAAGAGAAGATAATGTACTTTTTAAAAATAAAGTACTGGAGCAACTTCTTCAAAATATTACTGTCTTTTAAAATTACTCTAAAATTATTAATTAATTTTTGAAGTGCCTTTCAAATATAAAAAGTCATCAGGGAAGATGACTGATTAATGCAATAGTCAGAAGACTCAACTCAGAATACCCTTTTCCAGTCCATCTGTTGGCCCTGTTGGCCCTGTGTTCATCTGTCTGACAAGGTCTCTGTGTGCAGCTAGTCCATAAAGCTAAAAGCTGGGACACACATGGAGATTATCCACCATGCAAAAAAAAGGAAAAAAAAAAAAAAAAGTCCCCAAGAGCATGTGTCATTCTGAATATTGAAACTGTCCTTAGTTACAAGAGAGAAGTACAATTGTACCCTTGTATTCATAATAAACCATTGCTTTTGGAACGCCATTTTCACCCAAGCTATTTTGTAAACAAACAAGACATCAGGGAATAAGTGGTGCTTAAACAGACTACACAAAAGGTTGTTTGGAACTCAGTGCTGATTATTTTCATTCTCCTCTTCAACAGAAGATTCAAACATTTTTCAAAAATAAGGCTCAAATAGAAGGTAATGGTTGGTTCTGCCAAAAACTTAGTTTTCCAGCTGCTACTTCAAAATAAAAGACTGTTAGAGAGCACTAAATTTAACTCTTGTTACACCATACTGAGATGTCTGAATATTTGTGTGTGACAGGGCAAACTAAACCACATCAGGCTGCACTGCTGGCAAACTGCAGAAACTGGGGGGCTGCCCTTAGGGGAAGACATCTCTTGCTCAGGTAGAACAAGCTCCGTTCCCTCATCTTCTCACCACATGGTCTCAGTTCCTGTCCCTGACCATGTTAGTGCCTCTCTCCTGAACTCACTCCAATTTCGCCACAACTTTGCTGTATCAGGGGGCCAAATACTGTTACTGGAAACCAGAAAAAAGAGCCTGAGACCATTTTTTTTACACCCTTCATTCAGGTATTTATTTACATTGATAAGATCATCACTTTCCACAGCTGACCGCTTTTTCCTACTTCAGAATCAATTCTATTCTAATCAATGAGGTTAGATTACAGGCACCATAAAACTACCATTTCCATTCAATTAAACAAATGCAACAGATGTACAAAGTGTTGAGCAACCAGGTGAAATTTCATACTTTTACAGTCAAGTGTTCCTTTCTTTTTGCCAAATCATTAAATATCAAGAAATTAAGAGTTCTATCAGTGCTTTTATTTGTACCAGACAGCTACTAAACAAAGTGAGCTCCATTTGACAAATAGCAAAAGTATTTAACAGTACCCACATGGGTGAAAAATCATCAGGGTGTTGCTAATCTAACTGAAACCAACTGTTTTATACCACAGCCAATTGTAACAATAAAAAAACATCATGTAAAGCTCAACTGGTTGATACAAAGTTTAAACCATAATCATTACCTGGTTTAGAAAATGGAGAACTGTATTTAGAAGCCAGAAAACATGATATAAAGTCATAAAATGCAGACAAATAACACTTGACCTTACTTTACAGCATAAAACTTTCAGAATAGCTGACCTGGTTATGTATAGTGCCTCTATTCAGATTTCAAAGAGATTTAACAATGTAACTGCAAGAACTTATATTATAAGATCACGCCAGAGGCTAAACAATCTGTTTACAGACCCTTCAAATGTGAAAATATAGAGATTTCCAAAGATACCTGAGGCCTGTTTAGCAAATGGCTAATTCTCAGAAATGCAGGCGGTCATAGCTGTTAGATGTTATATCAACACCCACATACCCAAATGCTTAGCCTGAACACTCCAAAATTCTTTCAAAGTGAACAGGAAACAATACCAGGATACATTAAATATCTTTTACTCTTTAGCTCTATTTGTGACACTAATTTGAGCTTTCCCTGCACAATTTGATGCTGCTATCTGGTTCGTGTTTAGGCAATACCATCCATGCCATGATCTCAGATATAAATATGGGAAATCTATACTTTTTCCTCCAGCATCTCTGCTGAACTGCTATAGGAAGGACAGCAAATCCAGATGACAACAGTATAAAAACACCTTTGTTCATCATCTCAACCAAATTTCTTGGAGGAGTCACTAGAGCAATTGCCATGCATTAACAGGACATGGCTAAATATTCCATCTGTTGTTCACCAGTAAACTATTCCCAATATCAGTGTGTCAGTGAACCCCACAACTGGACTAAATCTGCCCTTTTGTAGGACTGATAGAACCATTGCATATCACCATCCTCAATTTTTACAATCAGTGATATAAAGACAAGTCATAAATCTGAATACCTGCTGCAATGAAATTTCTCCTGAGCTCACTAGGATGAATATTGAAGTAAATCCCCTTCAAAAGGCAGTAATAGCAGCAAGCACTTTGACCTAGTTTTCAAAAGAAGTATAAAAGAGCTGCAAATGGAAGATGGCTACTAATCTCTTGGAATCTTTTGGAAATCTGAGTGTTTTCTCTATAAAGCAGCCCAACACGTGAACAAATTTTTATTCATCTTAAAGGCACAACACTCAAACAGCTAACTTCGCTTGAAAAACATCCCCCTTGAAATCATGTATTTGAGTGTACTTTTCCGTACAGCTTGTACTGATCTTTTCTCTTTTTGCCAAGGGGAGAGGTGATTAATATAGGGTGGGTTTTCATACACCAGTTCTTTCAACGTGATATAAACTTGTGTGAATGTTTTTCTGAACAAAATTAGTTTCTACAATTAATACAACCCAGTAACCATAACTACAGGATCAAGTGGATGTAGCTAATGTAGAGAGTGAACAGAGAGATGGTGTTTTGTTGTAGATTAAACATGTTCTGAAGAATATCAGCTTCTACTGTTCATGCCACCACTGAGCACCTGCTGCTGCTGCAAGCAGAGAGACCCTCAAGTGCTGCACAGACCTTCATCAGGACATGTCTGTTATCATCTAAGTTAGAAGGAGCATCAAGGATCAACACCAGCATAACAGACAGAATTGTAATTTTCAGTGTCATGAGTATATTCGTCTCTGTTGATAACAGACTTCCCATGGCACTGCTCTCACAAACACTCTGACCACGCACTTAGCAAATAATAACCAGATCAAATCTGGGTGTTTCTGTTTTAAGTTAGCTACTGATAACAAAAGTAACAGAGCATGAATATCCATACAAGATAATCTACCCACACTTCTGGGACTGCAATGAAAACTTAGCCATAAAACCAGTAAGGAACAACTCACTGTTTCACTTTCTTTACTCCCAGAATTAGTGATACCTTTAGTTCATTAAAGCCTATGCCAGAGAAAGCCAGTCTTTCTGCAAAAAAGAATAGGTGTGATCATGAAACTTCAAGTGAGGTTTTAAACAAATTAAGCTAGGGTAAGTGCTAAGCTTTATTGCACTATAATTATTTTAGTTCTTCACTGGGAACACAAGTAATAAAATATTAAATCATAACCAGTTTACATGGAGCTTACCAGATTAAATTTTATCAATTCATTCCTTTACAAATACCAAGTTCCTTCCCTCTTTCACTCCTTCAAGCTGCACTTGCACATACCTGATACTGTCTTAATCTCCATTAAGAATAAAAGGATCTTAACATATCTATGGTACACACACATTTTGCTCTAGACACCAGCCAGCTTGTGCCATTCAAGTGTGGTATTGGACCAGTGCTGTAATTATGCTCATATAAAGACAGGCATCAGAATAGCCAAACATTAAGGATCTCTGCACCTCAGTGTGCCTTGGAGATCACCTCATACAGGTGCTTGCAGGAAAGCTGTTTTGTTGTGTCTCAAAAGAAATATTTTCGTAATACATGTCATTTGCCTTACTCTTTATGAATAACACCACACAATACAAAGAAATCTTTTCCTATGGACTGTAACTGTTATTTGGGATGATCTGAACTCTTTCCACCTCACTCGTGCCACATACATTGGTCACCAGCTTCCCACATTGTAAGCTGATTACATGTGAATCATTTCTGCTTTTGGAAAACACTTTTCAGCCTTTTTTTAATTTTTTTTTTTAAATTAATCACTTTTGAGCACATACAACTGTATGTCAGTAATTCCAACACAAGTAAATCATAATTTATTTCTTTAAATCACTGAGTTAGTTTAGCATTTATACTATTTTTCTGCCCATAGTATTCCTTGCACAGAATGCAGCAATGGCTCCAGCATTTGCACCAGCTCAGGAACAGTTCTTCCTCTCCACACGTGCCAGGCTGCTGCAGTCAGAGCGAGATCCAGACAGCCCCTCTACTTGAGTCACTGATTCTTGTTGAACCAACCTCCACTGGCACACACAAAGTGCTCTTAGAGTTTCTCATTCTATCAATTGAAGCAGTCACAATATGCCATGCAAAAAAATCACTGCATGATACATAGATTGATGAAGGTCTATAAAAACTGAACTGTTTTGTTTTTTGGTTTTTTTAAAACAAACAAAAAACCAAACCCCCAAACACTAGTTATGGCAAATGTACCATATTGCTAACCAGGTAACAGAGACTCAGTAAAATACATTATTATCCCATTATCACAGAGAAAGCTAATGGAAAATGGCAAATACATTCCCATATATTTCAGTCATGTGCCTCACTGAAATAAGTGAAATTGAAATTAAAAAAGCCAATAAAATAAATTATTATTTGGTCTGACCATATTAATCAACCACAGATTTTTACACAACCACCGCAGTAGTAGGCAATAAACATATCCAAGACCTAACTTAAGTACCTAAGATCATGTGTACATCCCTTCTCCAGAATGCAGCCCATTTTCAGTTCCTGTCCTGAATCTGGCACCCAAAGAATGAGGATTTATGTCATAACTCTGTTTTTTTTCTATCTACACACAAACAAAAATGTAGGTAACATTATTTTAAGTAGTTTGTTTAGAGCTAATTGAAAATATATAATCTGGATGCAAAGTGATAATTCGTGGTTACCTCCTGTGGTTTAGATTACTATTTTAAAAAACAGACTAGGGAGGCAGGTTTTGTTTTTCAATTATTCTGTGTTTCCAGTACCAAACTTCATTGAACCAAGGTCTTGATTTAACCTCTTCTGGTTACAGAGATCCCATCTGCATCCCTTAGAATAATTCCTATGTATCTTACAAACAGCTGCAATTGGTAAATTACAGACTTCTTTAGAAGTACATTTTAACAGGTAGGTATTCTTCCCATCATTATATCAATGGAAACAGTATTACTATGGAAAAAATAAAGACCTCATCTGCTTTTCTTTTACTGTAGTGCTTCATTTTGAAGATTGTAATCTTTAGCATCACACATTTTTCATTGATTATAGGGATGAATTATTTTAATTCAATTTTGATGCATTATATGTGTGTATTAGAGAAAGTAATTAAAACAGAAAATAGATAGCAATAAATGACAGAAAAGACCCACAATCTTCAGTGTGTACACAGATACTAACCAAAGATGTTTACTTAATTTTATCAAAGCATATCTCTGGAAATTAAAACTTTAATGAAAGCAATAACTGAAGCATAAGCAAAACAACAAGAAAGCCCCAATATAATTTTTCATTATATTACAGGTTTAAAACTGTTTTCCTGTTTTAATTCTACAGTGCACTCAAAGGAAGTTATTCAGTTTTATATTATTATTCAGTTGAACATACTCAGAGAACAATCTACACATATAATGTCACTGGGGAGTAATGCAAGCAACAAACTGTAAAAACTAAAAAATGATCCGTCCAGAACATGCGAGAGTGTTTTAATAAGTGGAATGAGGCTTTTTGTTATTAATGGTATGCATCAAAAGCAATGCTGCTGACTCCCACAATAAGAGCATTGAGATTCATTTCATTACTACTCACAAGTCTCTTTGCAATTTTTCAAATTAAAAACTCTTCATTTTTGTAATGAACAGTGTGACTTATCAATGATTGCATTTTTTCAAAGACTAATATCTAGACATTCAAGATTCACTTTTGACATAGACACAGCACTGTAATAAATTGGTCATAAAAGAAGGAACAGGAATGTACATTACAATTAACCTTTTTATTTCCCTTTGATACAAATTCATCATTTTAATTTGTAAAAACATTAGGCTGAATCCCAAAACATAATGAGTTAGAACAGTTTGCAAAGTAAATGGAGGTTTTCTTTAATTTGCAGCAAACCTACTCTTCTGAGATCCTCTGTCAAGCCAGAATAGTTGTTTAGAGATTTTCTAGTCCCCCTCTATACCTGTTTTCTATTGGTATCGAATCAGTAGCTTAACAGGTTTGATATGTCAATTTACTTTCATATAAAGTTCTCATTTAATTGTTCTGCCATGGAAAAGCAAAATGTACCCAATTTCTGTGCACAAGGGAATCTTAATTTTCTGCAGAACATTACCTAAAATCTACTACTTTTTTGTTTATTTGATTTTTGTTTGTTTTTTTTTAATGTAACCATTTGGGGAAATTACAATGCATGTTTAAATCAGTAGGAAAACATTGGTTCCATCATAAAAGAATTCAGGTTATAAAGAAAAAAAGGCTAAACCCAGTATCATAAACTCCTGTGAATTACAAATTTTCAAATTTTGTGTCCACAAATCAGCAGCAGAACATGGCAGTCAGAACAGGTGTTAATTCAGTGAGAATTACAGGTCATTGACAGTGACAAAACCAGTATCTAGTCATGATGGTTTCACATAGGATAAATCAACCCCTGTACCATAAATGTACATAACCTTAAAAGAATTATAATAAGCCAAAATATGAAATGAAAGCTCAGAAAATATGAAAAACAATGAAAAACAAGCCCTTAAGTTTATCACAGAGCTGAAATATTTCTACCATTTCTCTTTCCAACTCATCCCACTGATTTATCCAGCTTAAGGGACTTACTTCAGATCACATGGATCAATGAGACATACCTGGTTCTTACTAGTCAATTTATTTTGATTCCCTCAGGCATCAGTCTCTGCAAAACATGTTATACATATGCAGCCTGTGACACTGAGAGAAGATTGGTGTTATTGTACAATTACTTGCCCTGCTTTGCTCTCTACAGACACTGCTAAGACAGGGATGTTCCCACCTTACTGAGGATGTAACTAGTCTGAGAGTGCTGATAGAATGGCTGGTTACCTTTGATCTCTGAGGAGGTTGTGAAAGAATTAATGTTGTAATAGTCTTGTTTAATAGTATAAGGTAGTTTTTATATGAACAATAAAACAGTCTCTCACACTAACTAGCAAGCTTTCTTCTACGGAGTGCTCTGCTATGACAACAACGAAGACATACTCTCAAAACCTTTGTAATCCTTACACAAACACCCTGCTTCCCTCAGTAACATTTAATTACTAAAAACTTACATTGACACCCAAGTGTCTCCTATTGTTCAAGGTTTGTTAGCAGGTAACATTTCAACACCCATTGTATAAGTCTCACCATTAGCCCTTGTAAGTCCATAAAAAACAACCAGACATTTGTTCAGCCACATGAGTTTGATTTTTTGATTGTAAAATAATATAAAGTGAAACTATAAAGGGCTAATGGAAAATTATGCAAAATACATTCTAATCACTACTGCATATTATAAAGAAGTGACCCCAGGCCATTCAGAATATATCATACTACTAATAAAATTGTTAAATTCAATCCATCTAACAGTTTTTGTTGATAATATGATCTGCCACACAAGAAGTGCTGATACAGGATGAATTTAATGCTAAAAGCATCAACTTCCATTCTCCAAAAATCACTCATTATGTAATCTCACTTACTTAATATGTCCTAAAGGATTTCATTTGTGTTTTAAGGGCAATTACATTATCTTCTCTTTCCTCATCAATAATACAGTTTCTTAGCTGTGCTAAATGATAAGGACAAAGGACAAATAATTATTCACTTAGGAATCAGATTATCATGCAGAAAAACAAAGAATTACTTACATTCTAACTCAAATTTGGTAGATGTGGGTTTGCTTCATTAAACTGATGGTTTCTACTATCCCTCTTTTAGATCAAAGCAAAGCAAGACATTTTCAAACTATTCAAAAGGAATTCCTAACTGCTTTTTCAAAAGGTGCTTGCTAATGGAAAGAGTGATGATAATTTCAACAATAGTATCAAATTAACCGAGACAACAACAACAGTTTTACCTCGTGGCAGGTTTAACACAGTGGTGGTTTATCACTTTTTCAAACAGAATCCATTTTACCTTCACCTAGGACATATAAGCAACCTGGCTGTCTGCCTACAGGTGGCCAATACCAGTCAAACCACAGTTTGAAGTCATTTGGCATTATAATAAGAAAAGAAAGAAAACTGCTCTTCTTAAAACAGTCCAAAAGCTGAATTCCTCACCATTCATTGTGTGTTATGTAAATATAGGAAGAGGGCAAAACTAGGAGCAGAAGAACGGATGAAATAAGGCACTGACCTCAAACATATCAGTGTAGATTAAAGAGACATAAATGCCTGTGACCAACACTGTATGAACACTCTCTTGAACTCTACCTTTCTCTGAAATGCATTAATTATTTCTAAAAATTTGAACAGCTGATATTAAAATTGTAAGATTACTGTATTCCCTTCCTAAAAGTTGTTTTCCAACAAATACAACTTCAATATAGTTAAATACAACTGTATTTTTCATGCCTTTGAAGCAAACCACCACCACAATTATTCTAAGATGCCAAACTTACTGCCTCCATCAGTACTGTAGGAAACTGTGGCTCAGCTGCTCATAGCATTTCAAAACCCAGTGCTCATTTCAGGCCGCTAGCCCCAAGCTTGCTGGGGGTTTGGGTCACTTTTTAGTGGTTTCTCAGTAGCTTTTCATCCATAAGTTAAAAGCTTAATGAAGCCTACAATGCTACTGAAAGCAGTCATTTCTGCACATCCTTTGATTTCAACTTTACTAACTCTTCTATATATTTTTTGCTTTTTAAAATAATATATTCCTCTTGAAAACAACCAAGGAAACCATCTCCATGCACGGCTCCCTAATGTTTTTATATCTGCTTTAAAAGTTACAGTCAGTATAAGCTTAACAGCTGCTCTTGAGTCCAAATCAAAGTTTAAATGCCTGCAAGTTATTCAGGAATTCTCACATACATCTACAAATCCTGAAATCACCAAGATACACCACTATTAGGAAGCACAGTGAGATGGAAAAATGGCAAAATAATTCCAGCATTGTTCTGTTCTTCCATGCACTGCATGTGCCCCAAATAGATGGGTAAATACATGAAAGAAGAGCCTAATTTTATGTTCCTTGAGCAAAAATATAAAATATTAACAGTCACACTTACTTGCTGGTTCCATACAATTACCTTCATATTTAAGTTCTGGAGTTTTGCAGAACAGAATCTGCATACAGGGAAATCATTAGAGTAAGAGGGACACAGCTTGCTGGTCTGGAAACGGCTTCAGTAAAGCTCCATGTATTTGTGCTGGTATTGTGTTATCTGGGAAAATCTTTCATATTTGCTTGATCAAATCATACCTCTTTCCAACCTGATTCTTTGATTATTGTGGTTTTTAAACACTGGGTTTCAGGCATTTAAATTCTATATACTAATAAAGCTAAAAGGTGTTGAGTGACAGTTAAGATTTAATCGATGTCAACAAAAGAGAAACTCAGGTTAAAAGGTTCGAATGGCCTCAAAGGAACCCTGTGCCGACACCACTGGGAGCTTCAAAAACACACCAGGAAATGAGTGTGGTACTCTGCAAAGTCATTTGGGCAGTGCAAAGAGAGAGCTGATAGAATTTACTAGTTTAAATGACCCTGCAAATGTAAATTACAATTCCAACTTCTCAACAGCAAAATGTCACCGCTGTTTCACTGCAAGATGTTTACGTTGCTGATTTGCAGAGTGAGGCAGCTAGGTTATTACCTCTACGGTACAGATCTGGTGAAAAAACTTCTAAATCAAAAACAAAAAGCAAGTAGGAAACACTCATCTCTTTCCTTTGAATAAAAAGCCAAATTTGTATTCTCAAACAAATGCGAATCAGAGAAAATGGTTTTGTGAGAACTCTTTTCTTTTGTTAGCCTCTGTAAAGATAGAGAATATTACATTGTAAAATATGCCTTGAAAACATAGTGGGGTAAGCTTCATAACTCAAAAAACAATGAAGGCTTTATGCTCACTGCATGGACCATCAAATGAACTATAATGAGAAAAATTAGAGCAAAAGTAACAGTTTCCAAATTCTCGGACGTCACTGGGCAAAGCATTCACAAAACAAACACCTACATTTAACACTAAATTCTATAGTTCTGCTCCTGTCAAATATTTCACTGGGATGTAAGTTTCATTAAAAATAAACCAAATCTTTCTACTGTATCACAACATGAATAACTTGTTTGAAGACAGAAGGACTATTCAGAACAGGAAAGGGCTCCTGGTTGAAGAAGCAAGTAATTGGATCGAGATTCAGCCCTCAGCTACCTCAAGGGGATAATTGAAAAGAGCCAGTTTTCAGTTTCAGTCTAATCAGAAGGCATCAGCCTTTCAAAAAATATCATCAGTTCACACCAATGGTATAAATTCACTCTTCAATCAGCACATTCATTTCACACATACTCTTCCACACTAACAGCATTTCCCTAGAAGGGAGCAACATTATGAGGACAAACCCAATCACTGTGCACCCACATTTTTCATCCTTCAGTTACCTTCATACAGACGCTATTTTCCTCTTTCAGCTTCTGACACCTCTGCACACACCAGCTGAGGAATCATGCACAGTTTACATGCACTTTTCATCCCTCAGTATCTCTGGAAACCATCTTTTGAATGTATATTTCAAGGTGTCAAGGAGATAGTGCTCATGTATTTCTGGGATAGCATTTTAGTGCAGGAACTGGCTCTTGAGCATTAGAAAAGAACCACTGATGTTTATGTGGCTTAATACTAACCAGGAATGAATGTGGATTCACCTTGCAGACTCCTAAACAAATATACATTTTGTGGAAATGCATAGCTAATTAGGCAGGTTGATTTTGTCAATATGATCAAGATGCAAGCCCAATAACTATATAAGTTGTATGTCTGATAGCTATATTGTTATCGTGTTTGATACTGCTGCTGATTCAACACATATTTGAGCTTGGTTTATTTGGTAGATGTTTCTGTAACATAATTTTTCTCTTTATTTTCTTTCTGACGCATTCTATGATTACTCTCTGTGAAAACACAATACATTTAATGACTAGGAAGAAAAATTACCAACACCAAGTGATACAAAAGAAAAACTGGCACCAAAAAAAAAAAAGAGTTTGAAAATAGATTGAAAACTCAAAGGCTGTATTGTCTGAATATCCCAAGTTACAATAATAAATACATAATTAAAAGCATGAAAGCATCTTTAAAAATAACCTGTCAGTTCTGCTATTAAATGTTTACACAGGAAGAAAATTATGGCTTTACAAGAGACAGCAGTGGTTTTGGAATTGCTCAGGACAAAATGAAAGTTAGAAGAGCCTCCTAGGAAAATATATTGTCCATTCTCTGTTTCTCCACAACCCTCTTTACAATCTCCCTGAATTCAGCTGCCAGGGTACCCTGCTCTGACCCACGGCAACTGGTGCTCCTGAGAGAACTGCTCAATTGTGGATACGCCTATAACAAAGTCCATTCCTGTTGCAGCTCTGTTTTAAACTGATATAATTTTATTCATTGTTTGGTTCCTGAGCTTGTATACCAACACCTTACCACAGAAGAGACTGATTCTTGACTTGTGGGAACAGTGCAAACACCACCAGTATATTAGCAAAGTGTAGACACCACAGAAAAAGAAAAAATTACCAAAGCACTTTTGTATAAAGGAAAAGGAATACTAAAAACAACCAGGAAGGAGAGATCAAATCAATGGAAAAGTGCATTTAAGTAGGTTACTGACACTGAAGATTATAGTGAAATTACATATACATGTCCATTCAAAGAAGAAAAATCATTAAAAGAAAGAGCAAAATGCTGTAAAAGGAATAAAACTGACAGATCTTGGTCACTTTCAGAATAAAACAGTGAGTTTTGAGTCTTAAATGGAACATGATTGCTACAAAGGAATGTCCCATTCCATAACCTGAAGAACATTTACAGCTGAGGCTGTGATGAAAACAACTTCGCAAACCAATGGCACAACTTCTTTATTTTATATTTTGTAGTATTCTATCAATTAAGATTTTGGTATTAGCCATCTGCATATCTTCGCTGTGACTCGGTGACAGAACATTCTGTCTCATGAGTGTATTTGACTCATCACATGAAGCAATATGCTTACTTAAGAATAGTTGTGCTTTAGAACAATCTGTTTAACACAGGATGATGGCACCTGACCAGAAAAGGCACAAAGACAGCTTCAAGCAGGCTGTATCAAGACATTTGAGGAAGGTAAGAGTTGGAAATAATCTACATGATCCACAAACCTTTTTACATTTTTAATACTTTATAAAATATTTTCATCATAATTCCAACTGTTTCTCCTAAATGTGGATACTGGCTAATGCTGATAAACAGACAGGTGGAATATGTAATTTCATTTCCAGTTTGATATGCTTTTCGAAAGGCCAGTGGCTTGACTGATGTGCAGCTCAAGAGCTTCACTTTTTTCAGAAAACCTTGTAAGGGTCATTGACTTTTTACTATTATCATACATTTTTATGTCAGCCCATGTAATGAAAACAGGTTTCAGCATTTCTTAGATACTTGACACTGCTTTATCAATAAACAAGTCTAGTTACACAGAACTGGTATGTGCTGCTAGTTTGACCAACAGCATAATTTGGTTTTATCTTGCTTATGGAAGAGTTCTTGGACCACAAAAATTCTTCATCAAGATGTCTCCAGAGATGCCTCTATAGAAAGTGTTTCTTAATAAGCAGCATTTAGAGTTACTGCCTGGCTGGTTTCCTTATACCCTCACCTTAGCCCCTGCTTTGTTTGACAGGTTTATAGTTAATAAAGTAATCATTAAGATCAAAAAATAGCCATTCTTATGACTCTGGATGAAGGATGACAGAAATTTGTGGAATAAAAGAAATCTCTTAGCATTTTGAACATAGTGGAAACTCCAAAGGCCAATCCCATCCTAGAAATTTCTATCTCAAATTCCACCTGGCACTGGAGCTGGATTCTCCATTTGCAGTGGCTGTCACTGCAGTCAGTCACTCAGACTAGCACAGTCTACACTGTACTATGCTATTCTTTGCATAAGTAACCAGTGCTTACAATAGCCACCTCCATATGGGTTCCCCAGCCTGCCCACAGTCACTCTGTTCCACTCATTTATACCACTGGGCAATTACAGAATTTAGAATTTACATTTAATTGTAATCTGATCCTAACTCTTTGATTATGCTTCAGAAGGTTCACGTGTCTAATCTTCATCTGCCAAACTGCCTTAATTCCAACTTGTCAGACACCTACAGTGACCAGTCCTTTCACACACAGCTGGGCTAAGTAAAACAGTTGGCAAGGATCACCACACTGTGCATAAATGCAACTGTCTAAACAGATGGATACATTTATTCTTAGCTCTTATTTCAAAATAACACTTTGAGAAGACACAGAGAAATATATCAAGAGTTCATTCTGTGATAGGTCATGCACACAATCCTGCTGAAAATGATAGCAGTTGTAAATTATGAAATGCTGCAGTCTAGGATCTCATAACTGAGTGGCCTAGATATTAATAAGGATATACATACTAATGATGATGAAGCAGTTGTCCATGGAAAAGCTGATTTAGAGAATATTCAGTTTTATCTTTCTGACAGCTCACACGGGAGCACATACAGTATTAATTTCTTTTCGTTGTGCTACAGTCAAATTAGAATATTGTTTAAAGATAAGGGGCCATACCATCCCACTTGTGTGACCTACTTATTTTATTTAATACTTTTCAATCTTCAGCAAGAATGGTTTAGAGACAGGGTAGAATGCAATTTGCAGTAATGTAAAATTTCAGTAACTCTGTGCAAACAAGACTTACTCAGTTCTACACCAAAATAACTGAGATCGGATTGTGACCTATAGAAAATGTCATTTTAAATTCCTCCCGCATCCAAATACATGAAAATTATCAAGAATAAAACATTGAATTTGTGGTCTAAGTAGCATTCTGGCCAAACAGTATTTGCATTTTGGGTTGTATTAAAGAATTAACTCTAGTTTATGCAATTTGATCATCCCTGCCTGTGACATTTTGGAAACAGAACCCAGAGTTCTGACACACAATCCCTACAAAACAATTATCATGATACGCTGTGTTTTACTTTGGTATCGTGACCTGGAACATTTCTCGCGTCCCACACCAGCCGCCCAAATAGTAATCACTTGCCTTACTCTGCTGGCTCAGAGATTTATTCTTTAACTCATCTCAGAAATAGTTTCAATTTCTGCACAAGTGACTTAAATGGCCCTAGCACTGCCTTCCTGAATTTCTTGTTCACCATCATGACATATTTGGTTTCATTTCTGGTAAGATCACTTCAAGTCAAAAAGCACTATGGCACCAAATCACAGGCAAAACTCAGGAAGGAAGAATTTTAAACTACACAGGTCTTAAGGCTCACTGGCCTAGGTGGCACACGCCTGAAGCTTGCAGATGGCACCTATAATACAAAATAAATGAGAGAACCTGCTTAAACATTTTCAGCAAGTCTGAAAAACTCAGTTTGTCTTCTGATTGCTGTGTATATTACCATGAATAAATCTAAGTGTCATGGAAGGATCACAATTCCAATATGTGTCCTTTGATCACGTTACTTGGCAAGTGTTTTCCTAAAATCAATCTTTTTTGTTGTTCCTGCTCTTCCCTGGTACATATTTCACATGCTGAATTCCAGCTAAGAAATTCAGCAGTATTTCAATTAAAATTCTTTACAGAAAAGACTCCAACTGGTGAATAAATTACTGAAAAAGACAAAAATAATTTAACTGCCTATGGAGTCTGAAATTCTGTTATTATGACTTTTTTTCACTGGTTAAAAAAAATTTGGACTGAAAGCTTAATTAAGTCAAAACACATTTTATATATTGGTCATAATCAATTCAAACGAACAAAACAAAAGAAAAATTAGGCAACACCAGCACCACTCTTCTGTGTTTTTAAAAAATAGAGGAAAATAGCACTGAACAAGGCTATTGCTCTAGTCAGAGATAGGAGCCAAAAACAAGACAAGGGAATAAATCAACAACACATTTTTATCCGGAGCTATTCTTCACATTAAAAATGTGAGTCTTTATAAAGAACTGGCATAAAACTTTCTGTGAGAGAACACGTCATCTCCTCATATATACTGAAAAAAACCCATAGGGATAAATGTATGAGAAAACTCTCATAACTGAGCACCCACAATGGAAATGGCATTCAATAGACTCGGTTGTAACAAAGCCTTTATTTGGACAGACTAAAGAGATTGATCCAAAAGATTAAAACATGACAACCACAATCTCAGGTTCCTCTGAATGCTATACATTTCACGTACTAATTGCTGACAACTACATGGTGCCTATTCAAGATGTAAAAAACATAAGGTTTTATGTCCTCACACTTTGGTTATACACAAAGATAGTTCACAAATAGCAAGTGTCAAGATACATATAATGTTCTAACACTTAGATTTTTACCTAATGAGGCAGAACCTCTTTCAGCCCATTTGCCCATATTATAACACACTTCCAGGACTAAGTGCAGCCTGCATTTGGCCACTAATCAGGGACACAGAAGGAAATAAGATGACTGTAGCAAAGCCCTGTTTATGGAGCCTGTACCTGGTAATTTTGCCAATTTCACGGGCAAAGTAGCAACACTGTGTTGCTTTCTCAGAGCTGGCAATTCACCAAACAGTGGCTTTCCTACATCCAGCTGCTGTGCTGAAATCATTTGGTGGCACTGAAAACTGGGATCCAAGTTTCTGCTTCAAGAAGCATGTATTCTAAGAGGTCATATATAGTGGAGAATGATATTATTGATAGAGGATGTTCAGGAATACCAGTCTGATCATTTCTTTTCTAGTGCCTTTTCCTTGAAGGTAGAGAAGTTTACATAAAAATTAACCTTTATGAAAAGCATTAACAAATGTATGTACATGCACATAAGTAAGCCTCCTTCATTATCCCCTTTTATCAAGTGCTACTGAGAACCATCAGCAAAACATATTCCAGGGGAAGGTCCATTATACTGATGCTGACAAAGAAGTGTATCCAAAATAAGAAACCGGTTATATCAGGTGGACACCTCCTAAGGTATAAGATTTGAGCACAAGGACCAAATTCATCCATGCAGAATTTCATCTTCCTTCACCTAATGTTGAAGATGACAGTAACAACAAAAAAATACATTTAAATAATTAAACAATTAATTTACTTTCCCTAGAAAACACCCAGAGAGGCTCTTCTTGTTGCAGAATAATGCTGCAGACTGTCCTGCTGCATTTGGAGAAACACTACCTCTTCTAACATAAAAATTCTGGCCAATATTTAACATTACAAAGTACCAAAAGGAAATCACAATCAGAGTAAAAGGAAAAGAATTATGGTTACATTTATATAGAGGCAGCAACCATAATTTTTACTGAAATATCACCAAAAAAAAAAACAAAAAAAAAGCTGATTTGACAGAAGTTTAATATTTTTATAGAAACTTGAATATAACCAATAAATTACAAATTTAATTTTATTAAATTATTTAGTATTGTGCTACTTTACATCAAACAATTATCCTCGCAATTACTAGGCTGGATCAGATAACATTTGCCTATTAACTTATTTACAGAAATTGTCATGTATGTAATTTGTGAAATAATTCTGTTGGTTAAGATGTTGTGCCAAAAGAATTTTCATTGTAAGATCTAGAAATCCAGGAAGAATGTTTGAACTTAGCTGTGGATACCAACAAACTTACAAAAAATAAAAAAAAGAAGGGGAGGTGGGGTGGGGAAAGAAAAGACATTAAAAGTCATAGAAAATTCCTACTAAAGATAGTCATGCAATATTACCAAATCTCTGATCAGTTATTTTCTAAACAAACTCCTGGTAACTGTATGTATATGCTCATCTTGACACCCTAATAAAACAGCATATGTTAAAGCATTTAGAGCTACATGTTTTATTAACAGATAAAAATACTATAGTTGATCATTCTGTTGCTTCCTATAGTACAGTAACATTCATCATTAAGCATCATTTACATTTTCCCTTCAGCTGAAGTTGTTTTTAAGTGATAAATACAAGTCTCATGAAAGATCTTCTCCCACAGTCTTTTACCTCATACATAGATGCAACTTGTGCCTGTCACAGACAAAAGTACTGACTGAACTCATGACCAAGGTGTGCCAAAAACTGGGTGCGGAGAGTTAAGTGAGAGGGTTAAGATAAGAGAGGGAAGTGCATCCTCAGAAACAGGTGTTTCTGTGACCAAGCTCTTTCTCATGCTGCAAATGATACACATGGACTTAGTCTCAAACAGAAAATACTTTTCAGATGCAGGGTATTAAAAATTGTTTTGACAAATTTTAGTTTTTATAGTGAATTACACTTTATATGATATTTGTAATCAAGATGGTTGTCAGAGTGTCATAATAGTACATGAAGCAAGTCAAGTGCCTTAAAAACCACTGGTAAGATAGACTACAACTAGGAGCTTGTCTTATTGCCAAATATACAACACTATCTGAAACTGTTGCTGTTATTGAATTCTGATAAACTCTCTGCTTCATTTTGCTAGAAAACAGAGGCTAAAATCATGGAAAAAATAATTAGAAAGTATTGTGAGCCAAAGCACACTCCGTAAGTGGAGGCATGAGATCAGAACACGCAGAACTGTATCATGCAGCAAAAGAAGTAGGAAACACAAAGGGCATAGTGAAACCCACTGATCTGCTAAAGAGTCAGGGATTTGGGTTGCCAGAGAGTAAATTTTGGAAAACATTTCTCTGGCAAGTGGTTAGCAGAAATATAGCACACATCCCAAAGGTTTGAGGCATCACCACCACTTTAGTCAATTGCAACTTAGTGTTAATCACAATTATAACTTCTTTAAATTATAAAAGGAGTGAAATGACTTAAGGAGGAAAAAAGCTACAGTAGACACACGTATCCCTTGGTATTTATTACTTTACTCAGCTTGCAGAAATCAATGAAAGTTTGCTGGAGTCAAAAATCTAGACAGATTAGTAGCAGTAAATACCTAGCTTATTTGTCTCCTTTACTACATCTTTAGCTGCTACTCCTGATTGCACTTGAGACAGACAGAAATAAAGCAACAAAGCAATCCTGTTAGGTGATAGATAATTCATTCAAGTATCTTTAGACACCTGACTTCAGCAAGAATGCCAGCTAAATCTAGGATCCTGCTGTCTCAAATATTCACTGTTACAGATATAATTATTCCAACTTAATAAATATTAACAAGTTTAATCACATTTAAT
This sequence comes from Scytalopus superciliaris, assembly GCA_013400415.1. Taxonomy (NCBI): domain Eukaryota; kingdom Metazoa; phylum Chordata; class Aves; order Passeriformes; family Rhinocryptidae; genus Scytalopus; species Scytalopus superciliaris. The sequence continues at coordinate 677,196 of VXBX01002569.1, forward strand.
TTATGTTTACATTCTTTACTCAAGAACAAGAAAAGCTATAGTCTTGTCTGTATTAGTAAATTTTGTAATACTGGAGAGCCATCCAGACTATGCAACATCCTTCTCAAACAGGGGGAGTACCCACAATGTACCAGCTGCACCCAGGGCACACACCAGCCATTCACAATCCAGTGAAACCTTTTTAACATTTGTGGCACAATGACCAGCCAGCACCTCCTCCTAAGTTCAAAAGTTCCTTCTGTAATGGGCAACACCAACTCCTGTAGCCCTTCAGTGCCAGTGTATGGACAGGCCCTATATATGAATATACAAGGATGCCAGGTGATTCAGTACCGCCCTTCCCACGCTTGAGATCATGGGCGGGTCAAAGGCTGAAAAAACACTAATCAGGCCACACTAACCAGACACTAACCTACTGTCTTGTGGTATCCTGGAGGCCAATGGTCACTACCTGGCCTTCAGAACATCATCCAGGTCACAAAACAGTGTTCCAGCTTGTAAGCACCAAGAATCAGACAGCAGGGACATGTAATGACATCTGCCTTTAGAGCTGCCAGCAGAGCAGTGATGGAGGTTCAACTTCAGAACATTTCTATTGCAGTGTTCAGTTTTTTCTGTGTGCTCCCAATAGACCAGAAAGAGTCAAAAGCATGTAGCAATTAAGTTAAGCAATGTTTTTTCTGCCAAACTACACTGTTATATAAATAACCAACAGCTACTATGTTTTAGATTAAACTATTTGTGCTACAATGCCAACATCACAATACGCTCTTACCATATAAAAAATTGAATACCTATCACAATTTATAGAAGACTAAGTATTCCCATTTGTGGCTGTGGCAAAACTTTTAATTCCAGTAATGGAAGCAGGATCATTGAAATCCTCAAGCTTTGTTCTTCCACACAGGTAAGCCTTAGAAATCAATTACAAAGCAGATGCAAGTATTATGTACCACATGAACATCAAAGTGATCTAGTCTACACAGCTGTGGGGAAAAAAAACCTCATTCTGCAGGACCACCAACTGAATGTTGGGGGGTTGGGACATTTCTCTGAGTATCTATTTTGCCTTTGTAGAGCGATGGACCACAATTCTCTGGGGTTAGGTCTAATTTGCTTTACCATAAAACAAAACACTTGGAAATTAACTTTAGGCTGATACCATACTGAAATAATGCTAAAGGCATTGGATTATTATTCCAGAACCAGAAGGACTGATATTAAATCTCAGTGTCACTATCACCTATTGTTTTGGGTTTTTTTCTTTTCTCTTTTTTCTTACTTCTGTCAGGGGCATGGAAGAGACAGGAATAAAAGAGAGAGGTAACTTTCAAATGCAGTCATGAATTTTTATCTATTTTTACTATGGAATTGGATTTTCCATATGTTTAAGGAGATAGACTTTCTACATATTTACTGGGGTGGAGGGATTCCACCAGCACAACTTCAATTCGGATTTTAAAAAAAAAATATTATCAACAAAATTGGAGCCCCACTATAATATGTACCACACAAATGATAAACAAGAGGTTTTACACATCAGCTTTTAAAACAAGTACTAGCAAAAGAGACTTGCCAACTGTTGCAACCATTTTGCTGCATTCTAATCAAAAGAGATACTGTTAACACTTCATTACTTAAGCTTCTGTAAGCAAAATATGCTTCCTTAATCAAGAATGAAAGAAAACTTGTAGTTACACCCCTTTACATCACCTCAAAACATTATCGAGTACCTCAGGAAAAGATTGAAAAGCTGCCTTCCTTCATTCTTTTGTTGTCTGGTTTTAGGACAGCATATTTTTTCATACTGAACATTTCCAGTTAGAGCCTGTTTTGTTTTCATTGGCATACTCTTCTTCACCTCCCAAAGCAAATTCAGATCTGCTGCTCTGATTGCCTGTATTTGTACTCCTTTGGCTCTTGAGCCTTCCTGACCTATTCATTCCCTGCGCCATAAACTTGTCACATTCTCCTTTTTCTATATGTTAAGGAGGAACAAACTGAACACCCTTCATGAACAGGCAGAAAATGAGATCTTTGCAACTGAGGGCAGAGGGAACAACTATGTCTGGACTAAGGACTGCTGTGCCATTGACATGACAGGTGTTTGAATCCTTTAGGATGCCACTGTTAAGTCTTTTCTACTAACAAATTATCAGTAACATTTAAGGGGGGAAACTGTAAATAACTGTAGTACATAAGCAAATACAAGATCGCATCTTAAACCAAAACCTAAAAAGTCCATTTAGATTTCTACCTCAAATAGACTTGAAATTCATTCTACAATAGGCTTCTCCTGGTACTCAGACTTTATTAGATATTTCATTCAAGGGTTACAAAAAAAGTCTATGATAGATGAAAAGAAGCATTTCCTAATTCATCATGTTGTAAATTTGGGGGCAAGGGGGGCTCAGCATTAAAACCCAAATGGCTTCAGCATGGATTTAGTAAGCATATCTTCAAGAGAAATATCTAAAATATTCATTTACAAGAAATAGTTCAAGATTTCCACACAAACTTGGAAAATTCTCTTCAGTACAAGAATTAAATCATTAAATCAACATCTACAATTGAGATTTTTTGGGTAGACCAGGATCTTTCGTTGCTTGGAATCATAAGCATAGACTAACAAGTGTAAACATCTTATTTAATTACTTTTAAATTACTCTCATCACAACAGTCCAACAGCTATTACTGTACACAGCTCTATTTTCAGCACTGTTCTGGAAGATGAGGGCAAGGAAGTGTGGCATAACTCAGCTCTTTACCCTTTACTAACAGAAGTTAGAAGTATTTCCTAAGAGAAGCACTCTACTGCCAGCAAAATTTGTCCATGGCTGAACACAATAGAAACTAAGAGTTCCATAGAACTTCTGAGAAAATCAGGGGGAGGATTAAAATGCCTTGATCATTTTTTAAATTAGACACATTTCTCTGCCACAAAATACACTTAAATTTTTAAATTTTTTTGTATTTATATATTCTAAACTGTCGTTGTTGAGACGGACAAACGACAAAATGTACAAGAAAGTCAGGCATGGATCCCGTTTATTTTTAGCACAGCTACTTTTTATATCTTTCTTAAGTGTATGTGCATTAACATTATTGGTGCTTATTACATATAAACAATCATTCATTGGCCATAGCTACAACTCTTTGTTTCTGTACAGATTCACCCAGCTTGTTATCCCTTATCTTGTAGCTTCCTGAGTCCTCTCAGCACCTGCAAGTTGTTTACAATCCTCTAGCTGAGAGATGTATCTTCATGGGTACACAGTCTCTTCAGGGTGAAATTCTTCTTGCTCTGCCAATGTGCAGACCCATTGCAGTTCCCCACACTAAACATAATGAATTTGTACTTTAGGAAAAGCTTTTGAAATATGGGGGGCAGGAAAGCATTTTTTTAACTATAACCCCACTCAAGTTCTTTTGCTTTTCCTAAGTGCTGACTTCTAAGATGAGGGGGGAGTAAGGATATGTGTGGATTTGATTTACTTATTTTAAACACGTATCCTAGGAGAGTAGATACTTTGCTGTAACTGCCCTGAAGACACATGTTCACGAAGTACACAATAAATATAGAAAGAAAATGGGAAAAGACAAGCTTCTGAGTGAAAAACAAAAGGCTTCACAAGTGTTGTGCCAGAGATTAAGCCAAGAAACTTCCAGCTGAAAAAGTATCAGCTTCATTTTGGGAAGCTAATTATTTTAAAAAGTGTTTCCAATCCAGAGTTATGAAATCTGGAAGATCTTTTTCCCCCAACAACTTCAGCCTAAAAGTTAGTGCTCATTTCTATCATCTGAGCAAGGATGAACAACCTCCATTCAGTGGAAAATTAGTCTGGGAGCCAGAAGGGGGGAAAAAATAATTAAAAGAATAGGGTTTACTTCTGAAGCCTAAGGCTGTGACATGAAATATATCACAAAACTGATTATCTGCAAAACACTGCCTTTGGTTTACATTTTCATCTTAACATTCACTAGATTTGTTCTTTGTAATACCAATTATTTTACCCACACTTGCTTATCTTTGCCCCATACCTCTCTTTTTTCCAGAATGTGAACAAAAACAAAGACAGTTAGAAAGGAAGGTAACAATGTTAAACATTAAATAAGATTAAAATGACAATTTATGACAATACTTTAGAATAATTGCCTTATTCATAACTATAGTTTTCCATGTTGATTTTTCCTTTGAGGGATAGCTGGAAAGATGAAACTGTTGCTCATGAGCACCATAGCCCACTAAGGCACAATGAGCTTGCAGGCACAAAAATCTCATTTCAGGTGTTCCTGAACACACTGCTCTAATTCCAGACATGACCTTTAACTTCCACAAATCAATGCAGCTGTTTATCCCAGGTCTATCTTGCAAAATTTTATTTTAAGCCTATGTTGGGGTTGTCTCACATTGTCTGTTCACAAAGCACCAAGTTGAACAAGTTTTCATCTCTTCTGGGACTGTCAAGGCACTGAAAAACCACAGAGCAACACAACCTGTTTTTTTTTGTTTGTGTATAAATACAAAGAGCTACTGCTATTTCACACTCATTTCATTTGGCTAACAGTCTGAAAAGGTAAGTAAAAGCACAGAATCATATCTGGTTATTTCAGCTACAAAAAAAATTAATGAGCCAACATCAGACTTGAAGAAGACAGCACAAAGCTCTAATTCTGATCCAGGATTTTGAAATTTACATGTGAGAAGAAACATAATGACTGAATTTGAGCTAATTTTTCCATTTCCAGTAGCAAATTATTTATTTGTGCAAGTCTCTACTGAATTTAAACAGATATGTCCCAATTCATACTAATGAGGGATTTAACCTAATAAGCAACATTCAACACAAGCTACTACTTATTATTCGAATTTAAAGGAAAAAAAAAAAAAAAAAAGAAAAAAACCCTAACCAAATACTTTAAATCTTCACCCTATTTTTGGAATTTCACATCCAAAAAATGCTAGAACTCTAAGTAACTTGGAGTACTCACTCACCAATGTGAGGGCATTCATCTTCAAGCCTACTGACACCCTGTGGCTCTCACCGACACTGACTGAACTGCCTTCCAAAGTTGCCCCAGTCAGCACTTTGCAGAGGATGTGCCACTGGAGATGCTGCTGAAATAACACTGAATTATTTAACACTCATTGTACCTCACCAAGTATAACTAGGAGCAGTCAGCATCCCTGTGGCCTTTGACTGAAGGCTACATTGTCTTTTGCATACCAGATTTTCTTTTGCTTTACCAAAGGCAAGATTGGATCTGAACAGCAGAACACAAGGCAAACTCTTCCCTGCCTTGTTCCACACTGGCATGGCCTTAGTCTCAGCCGTCTGTTGTCAGCTTTCAGAATATTTTAATAGGACTACTGCTTTCTCACACACTTAAAGCACTGAAGTGCAGTTAAATATGACAAAATAAAAATAAAAAATTAAAAAACCCCAAACAAACAAAAAAAAAAAACGCAAAACCACACAACACCAAAAAACAAATAATGGAAGAACAATTTCAACTGTTGCTCACTGAAACCTACAAATGACAATGTGAAAGTTGAAATACAGTTATCATAAAAAAACCTATAAAACCCTAAGAAATAAAAAAAAAATACTAATAAACAATTTGACATGCGTTCCTGAACCTCAGATAGGTTTGTAACTTACTATAGTTTTGTAATCCTCAAATTGACTCAAGACAGTGAAAACAAAAGTTTTCTGAATCCTGTAATTTATAACACACATTCTTAAGCAATAAAAAAAGTCTGGATTATAATTTCTAACATCACAGAATCTTTCAGATGAAGAAATACATTTTTACACTAACATATAAATTTATAAATATTTAAGCTACCATAATTATTGCCATCTGACATGTCACTTTTCAATACATATTTTTCCTCAAGTGACAGCAGCATTCCTCCTGAGAACCTCAGTTCAGAATTTTGAGCAGTCATGTCACTAGAGAGTAAAATATACTGCACACAAAAAAAGCAGAATTTGATAAAGATTTTGGCTCTATTAATACTGCATGAAAATTCTACTAACTTTGTCTATGTCAGCTCAGCAACTGCCCAAGTTCTTTCCACACCTCTTTAATAGTATAAGTAAAAAGTGCAAATAAAAATAACTCAGAATTGATTTTATGTTTCATTTAAGTATTGTAACTTTAATACTGGTTGTGTAACATCAGTAATACATCTTGGGCTTCAATTTCAAAAGCATTTCTTACATTAAGTACATTAATCTAACTAATAACCTTGCCTCCATTTTCAGCCAGACACTCTCACAAGTTAGATATCAATTTCTTCTCTTCTATGAAACTTCCTCTCCCAGACCTGATAGCTTCTCTATATTTTAGCTGCACTTAGCTGTATTTCTGTTAGCTAGGCTCTCTGACTGAACTAAGGCATTATTTATTGTGCGTCTCAACTCTATCATTAAAGTGAAAACAGGATATATTTTTATTGGATATATAATACATATTATTAATTTCATTAATATCTAGAAATTACAACTGCCCTGTAATAAATCATAATTCAGAATGAACCTAACCCAGAAATTTAAGAGAATTTTATTATATTCTCTGAAGGTGTCCATTTTCTATAGAAGTCACAGCAAAAAAAAAAAAAAAGATCTTCAGCACCATTTAGGACTGAATTTCATGTGTATTATCAAGATACCAAACAGCCTTCCTACCCAGCTTGCCAGCTTAAATCAACACAATTGGTAACAAGTAGAATTCTTTTCCTTATTTATATTGATGGTCAATGGAATAGAGGGACCAAAAGCATCTCAAAAATGCAAAAGCTCTAAAAAAGTATGTTGGACACGAGCTGTGACTGCTACTGTTCTTGGTGTTACTCTGATAAAATAACTAGCACTACCCTTTCCCTGGTGCAGTTAATTGGCTACAACACTGTCAACTGTCCTTTTCATTCAGTAGAGAGGAATCCCGACTCTCGAGACAGAAGGGTCTTTTTTCCCCTATTGTTCATACAGTTACACCAAAAAAAAAAAAAA
>VXBX01002569.1:698336-741772 GCA_013400415.1 Scytalopus superciliaris
AAGCCAGCAAAGCTTGCTTGCAAATATTTCATTGACAGAGAGAAAGTGGCACACAACTTACTCTATCCCTGACAATCTCATTTCCCAGAAAGGGGTTCCCCAGGGATGCTTATGACCTGACTGTCTTCAGGAAATTCTTTCAGCTATTCAGTATAGCTGAGAGAGATGTAGAGGGCAGCGTGACCATAGCACAGTTCAGGATGTGGGGGAGCAGAAAAATATTGTAGCTGAGCAGAACACAATAAATTGGAAGCTAAAGATCTCTGCATGACCATTAGAATACTCCAAAATAGTGAACTGAGGATCAAGACAGGTTTCTGCTTCCTGAAAGAATCACCTGGCAAAGCTTAAGAATGAGAATCATCAGTACAACATATATATTCAATAGAAAGAAAAAAGAAGTCGGAATATGCAAAACAGACCCAAGCTTGATAGCCACCACAAAAACCATAGAGCTGGGGGGAGTGGAAGGGGGTGTGTGCAAAGAAACCCTTCAAAATGAAAAAGGAATCAAATATACACACTTCCAAGGTCCTCGTGGCTTTCACATATCCCCTCCTCTGTCAGAGTGCCAGAGATATAATCTCAGCTGAGAGGTAAAACAACATTAGAGGCTGGTACTACCCAGCACAATAACAGACAGGGTCCCAGATCAAAGCTCTGCAAATGGCATTGCCTTATTTTGTCTTTGGAATAAAAACACGCAAAGAAGACCAATGGACCCTTCCATCATTTAACCTTAGGTGAATTAGAACACAGCACAACATGGTGAAGAGACAAAATTAGCAATGCTGAGCAGAGTAAATTGAAGTAGAACTGTCAGCAAGCAGATCTGCTCACTTCATACTCATCAGCTCTTCTGTCCAAGGTTTTCCAGAATTATGGCACATTCTATACAGTCCCTTAAAAATACCCTTTTTTTTTTTTTTCATATCCCTCACCACAGAGTATTAGAGGTAATTCTTGCTTTTCCCAGGAGTTTCTAATTTTTCACCGCTATGCTGCTGTTTGCATCCCCCACCTCATCTCCCGGCAGCCCTTGGTCAGGGGCTCTCACTGGAGACAGAAGTTATTGTTCTTCCCCAGGGAAACAGTGACACGTGGCCAAACTGCCTGGACAAGACACAGAGGTAGCCAGCCCCTGCCTGCCAGACAGCTGTAACTTACGGACCAACAGTTACCATGTTGCTCTAAACCTGGTTCCAAAGGGAGAAAGCACTGGGTTACACAGGGAGAACACATCTCCAATGCCGCTGGCTGGGCTGTCTCATTCAGAAGATTAATCCTGCAGATCCAATTAAAGTGGTTTTAGACTCTATTGTGCACATTTCAAACCAAGCAGCCTCAGGATTACAGAGCAAGCTGCAGAACCTGCCCTGAGGTTCTCCTGAACATTCATTCTATTTAAATAATCATAATGAATAACACCAGGATTTGGAATTAGTGAATTAAAATATAAATTAAGTTGTTAAATACAATCAAGTCAATATTTTAACATTCCTTAACTTTTGTAAAGTCCAAATGTTTACTACAAATTAAAGCTACTTCAAACAGTAGACTAAATCTACTTTAAACACTTCTTAACAGGCTACAAAGATTTTTTCTATTTGATGATCATAAACTTCAGCATTTTCTGAGGAATGAAAGCATCTAGCCCCCATCCAAAGTCTGCTGAAGAGGATGAAAGGATAGACAGAAGCAGCAGTAACAGAAAATGTTGAATTATTTCACAACATTTGAGATATAAAGTTAAACCCATTATAGGAAGGAAAAGCATCTTGCACTTGTGTTGTTTTTAATGGAAAGTTCTCAAAACATACCTTTTATCTTATACAAAACAAAACAAAACAAGGAAANGCCATGGGGCACCTGGGGAAAGGTGAAGCCAACCCGCTGCCCTCACAGCATTGTCTGCCATCTCAGCCCTCCTCTGCACAGCACCCAGGGCACAGAGCCTTCCTTTCCATTTCCCACCTGCACCCAGAAATAACATTGCTCCTAACCTTCTTGCTTTTGTTTTCTTTTTCTGCTGAGCTGCCTCCTGTTTGACCATAATCAATAATAATTATAAAAAAATAATCTCATGAAGTTCAGTACTCCCTTCTCTCCCCTCTCTCCCCACCTGCCTCAGGCAATTAATGCCAATCTCCAAGGGAGCCATCTAAAGAGACAGGCAGCTGCAGCCACCTTGCCATTTGGTAAATGGTGCAATAAAACTACACATCTGAGTCTACAAAAGGTTATTTAAAAATTTAGAGGGGTTGTTTCTCACCCTCCCAGTGGAGAGAACAGCCAAAGAGCACATTACAAATGCCACATCTTCTGCAGGATCCACACCTTTTAAAGGAAGAAAATCTGAAGGGCTTCTCTGTTCTGGACATCCTGAAACATCCATTCTGCATTTGTGCTTTATCAGCTTAAAATACACAAGACCTAAGATATAGGGACTGTTATTAGTGCCTAAAGTTTGATTAAAATTTCAGAATCTTCTTTTTAACTACCAAGAATGCTCTTTTACAGGGGAAAACATCAAAGCGTGATCAGTATCTAAGCAGCACTGGATACTGAGTTCAAGTTGGATATCAGTGAAAACAGCCCTGAGAAAAACAAAACTGGTTCCAGAGGTTCCCTCTGGGCCTACCAAAATCATACAAGATTTGCAAATAATATATTAAATATACTGTAAGTAGTGCTGTTTCTGAAATAGATACATGCTTTGGCAAAGTGGAGATTTGGACATGAAGTCAGGCAGACGGGGTTGTTTATTTCACATTGCAAAATTCAGTTAGTGACAAAAACACCCTGCACGTTTTCTGGTCTGCCAGGTGAGCTGTGCTATTGTACCCCAAGTGCTTCATCTCCACAGACCAGGCTTAAATGAAAGCAGTGGGAAACTTACACAGAAAATAGGAAGCCACGCTTGAATTAAGGGATCTTTCTTTTCTTAACACAACTGCTTATGAGATGTTTACATATCTAGAATTTGGATCATATATTTATGATATGCCAGAACAAATAATTGAAATATGACCACAACTAGATTTTTAAACTGAATTGTAAGGTTCACAGGCTCAAACTGTCACATACTTAAAGGCTTGTCTTGATTGTTTTAGTTATTATTGTTAAACTGGAGAGGCAATTTCAGAATAAAAGCAGCTAAGAGTCTAAGCAGTAGCAAGGAATAATTTAAGTACAGGTATAATGGCAAAGCAATAAAACTAATGAAAATTTATCATAATACACTACCATAACTCTGAATATGAAAACATATTATTGTTGTTTTCATGGAGTTCTCTTCTTCCTAATTAACAGTAAATTTGTTGATCTATATAGAAGTCAATTTGTATTCAGCTCTGGACTTTTTTTCTACTACTACTTCATCTCTAACCTTTTTTTAAGTATACTGCTTAAGCAAATCCCTTCCCTCATTTCTCTAGCCCCAGACTGCATAATCTTGATTAGTTAGAAAATTCATTTTGCTCTTGCTAAACCAAGAAATAAATAATTGTTCTCCATATAGGTTTAATTTTACTGTGTTCCTCAATTTCCTCACTGTGCTCATTGGATCACCGGAATAAATGCAAAAATGCCCCCAGATCACTCAGAAATAGGCATTTTTTAACTATTGGCAATTAAAATACTTGAAATTCAGGGTTGTAAATCTGGCTTTTACTTAGAAGACCATGACAGCATCCACATTTGAGTTGTAACAACATACCGGTCTTCACAAACAATAAATCAGCATAGATGTTTTCTCTTTTTCTCAAGTCAAAAGCAGGTCATTAGGAAATTTAAGTGAAACAAGACCTTTGAATTCATGTTAACCAAAAATAACATCTTTTATTCAGTTTGTTCCAGAAAATATATTCAGCTTTGCCTGGGATCTGACTTTGGGAAACAAACTGGGTTTGGTTCACATAAGTCATGTAAGTCTTTCAATTGTCTGCGTGAAATTAGAGTTCCTATGGTATCAACATTTTTCTAATTTTGAAATATCAGTAAACACTTCAAGGTATAAAATCTTTACTAATCCTTGAATGGGAAGGCAATAAATTTAGGCCAGTTTTATATGCAGAAAAGCCATCTTTATCTTGGCTGTGGTTTCCAATACATAGGAAGGCCCTGCCTAAATATACAGAGAGATATATACAGAGAACAGTCTATCTCTTAAAGTAGCTGTTCTCTCAGTGTTCTTACAACAGCTTTTCCTTCAGTAGTGATCATTTAATATGAAGTAGAACCATGCTTTCATTAATTTACTTGCGGGTCTAGTAATGATGCACACACAACTTCGTTCAACTAATATTACTACATTACAAAATTTCAAAAGTACCAAGCACTTTTTAAAGTTTACTTTCCTGACTACTTAAAATCCTTACAATTATGCTACAATATTTTAACAAATTGAGCTATAGACTACACCTACATGTAGTCATATTCAAACATGAAAACAGTGGATTCATAGTTATTATAATTAATCATTATTAAAAAACTTAATGATACAAACATTACACAAGCTGATTCTAGAACAGCAGGGCAGTTGTTCAAGTACTAAGCTGTAGTCACTGTGCACCAGTTTACTAACAGAAGACAGTGTTTTAGACATCTTGATACAGAAACGTTTTACTAAATGGTAAATATGAAAATTTCATAGACACTTGCTGGAAATTTTTTCCATGGCAAAGGTGACAGCAGGAGAGGAAGCATGAGAGGACCAGAGGAACTGATTAATCTAAATGAAAACATAACAGGAAGATTATTTCATTAGGTTGTGAAATAAAAAAGTAGAATCATAGGAATCGCAAACAACAGCAGTCATGATTCCCCTCTGAAATTACCACATGGAAAGATGTAATACTATTCCTATTCTGCTGCAGGCTTCATATTATTCATTCACAGTCTGACCTCCAACAGAGGCAAGTTTCTGTAAGAAGTATGTATCTTAACAGTCAAAAAGTAAGAAAAACTCAGTACCTTCAGGATGACTTCACTGAGGGCTGAGGTCACTAAGAAGACTGAGTATTCTTGGCTTAGGATGACGAAGAATAAAATTACAGTAAAAGCAGAATGAAGAAACTGAAAATTTCTCAGTGGACTATGCAGTGTTGTATCAATTCAGAAATAAATGGAACTTTAGAGTCATGAGGAGGTCTTCAGGTATCTTTATAGCAAGCATCAGGTTAAATTCATTAAAATAGTGTAGTGCTGTCTGCAAACCTGACCCTCCATACAATTTCATGAGGTGGAAGGAAGCTGAGAAAGATCAGGTGCTCTTCTGTTGACTTCACCAATTCTGAAGCAGGTTTAAACTGAGATTAACATGGAGTTAGAAAGCATTTTATTTTTATCTTACTGGTTCCATCTTCTTTGTTTTAAAATTACTTCAGATTAACCTATGGTGGGTTTTAACTGCATCAGAGTCTAAATTGCAAGTGGAAAGGCCATTCCCCCTTTTCACCACACCAACACAGTGGGAAGCTTTCCTGGGATGAACTCCAGGTGTCAACTTCCGTGTAATTACTAACAACTACTCCAAACAGGCTGGGAAATAGGTCCTGCTTCAATCCTGGGCCACATCGTGCAGATTTTCTTCTCATTAGGATATTACCAATGTCACATACGAAACTTTACTGCAAATCCAAGATTTATCTGGGGATTTTAAACTAAGTTAGCAACATTGTTTCTGACTGTAATTAACAAATTAGTTATATGCAATTTAAAAAATAGTGTGCTTCTCTGTCACACTTCATTTGTTATTCATGAAACAGCATAATCTTTCCTACTCAGCTTTTAAGCTTCTGAACTTAAGAACTGTGCCAATCGAAGTGTTAAAACTTGCATGTAAGAAAACATAAGACACATCAACAACCCAGCCTTCAGATCATTCTCAATAGACAAAGGCATGGAAAATGCATATTGCTGTCTGTAACCCTACAGCAGAACACTGGAAATCAGCACATTGGAATCCTGGACTTGGTCCTGTCTGAGTCTCTACCTCTTTGTGATAATTTCTCAAAACTTCACTTTTTCCACCTCAAAGAATGGCAAGTGTGCTTACATTCTGTTCGGCAGCCCTGAGAGAATCCACTCACTGACACAGGCAAGCAGCACAGATGCATCAACATCTGAATGCATACACAGTTTTGAAACAGGAGGAGCTTTGATTTTGGCTACTGGCATTAAACCAAGGTTTTTTACCAAGAACAGGCAAAACACCCCAAAATTTAGGAGTGCTTAAAAAAAGGTATTTGATCTTCAGTTGCCCAAAACCTGGAAACTCCTACCCTATCCACTCAGAGCAGTGAGGCATACTTGCAGATGAATTAGGAATGGATTCCAATTTAAAAAAAAAAAAAAGACAAAAGTCAAAACACTATCTGTATCCCTAGGCATTCAGTTTTCTAAGTTAAAATGAGGTGTCTATTTAGAATTTCAGTCACACCTTGTGGATCCTTTTTACTAAAAAGACAACCATTAATTTAAGTGAAAAGAAAATTATTCAGGTTCAGACTCTTGGCAGAAATAGTGGGAATGAATAGCTGGTAGATCTTCTGATTTGAAGATCTTAGAGTTTGAATCAAGGGTATCCATAAAATCCCAGCTCCCATCTTCACTTAGTTTCAACTTCACAACATGAAACTACTGAAATTTATGAATAGAATTGTAAAGCTATTTTCCTGCACTGCATGAGATTTTCATCATGCCTTCCCTTGATTTTTATCCCCTGTAGATCTTCCCCAACAAAACACTCAGTGGTGATCAACATTAGACTTTGAAGAAACTCCACACAAACAGGATTATGAGATCCAGTACTGAATTTCACTTGCAGCTATTTTTAGTTTTGCCATACCATGCAGATGAACTTGGTTAGGAATGTCAATTCCCGAATTGAAAGAAGCTGTTGTAGGAAAACGTGTAAGAGAATTTCAGAGTATCTCATGCTGCCACGAAGTTTCACATGAGGCCACAGCCTCCATTTAGCAAGCAAACAAACAGTAACAAATTGATTGCTCCTGGATTAGGAAAGAAAAACTTAGAGAGTCCAATGACAGAATATTTGGGGAAGACATCATGATACTTCTTCCCTCTTTGTACTTTTCCCTTTACAATGGCTTCTTTGCTATAGCCAGATGTGGGATGTTTAGCTAGAAGTTGGCTTAATATGGATGCTCTTTCAAATTTTACATTCTTAAGAGGATGTCCTTTTGCAATGAACACACTTGGTTTTTTGCTATTTCCCAATGTTTAGCAGCCCCCAGCGAGTGACAGCACAGCATAAGTTCAGTTAAACTTTATACAAGCAAATCAAACACAGGCTCAGTGGGACTCCACAAGCACACCTTGCCTGGTGCACATACACACTTCTGGCCAGAATTAGGTAATTTTATGTTATCACATCTTTTTACCTGCCAACTATCTTCTTCACCCCTCTTTATCCTGCTGTGTATGTAATTATAATGACTTATAGTTCTATTTATATGAAATACAACAAAACAGCACATTCAAACACTAACAGAGAGGGCAAGTGAAACCTACCTAATTCCATGGACTTAAAAACAAAGGCAAGATCAGCTGTAAAAAACAATATTAAGCTTACAAGACTAGTTGTAGTGAGTAATATTTCTATACATCACTTCCTTCTACTCTAGATAATGAAAAAAACAACCACTTTCAGACTAATCAATACTCTGCACAACAACTAGAAAATAAACTTATAGTGGTGTTGTAGAAATACATACTTTTAATAACGTGGCTGACAAAGCTCAGAAATATACTTTCTGTAAATATGACCAAAACAGAATAGAATCATTTAGGTTGGAAGAGACCTCTAAGATCATTCAGTCCAGCTGTTTACCTAACACTTACAGGTCCAGCACTGAAACTGCGTCCCCATGTGCCACAACCATATGTCTGTTAAAGACCTCCAAGGACAGTGATTCCAGCACTTTCTTGGGCCTTCTGTTCCAATGCCTGACAACTCTTTTGGTCAAGATATTATTTGTAACATCCACTTCAAACCTCCACTGATGTAAATTTCAGGCCATTTCCTTTTTTTCTATCATTCATTGCCTGGGAGAAGAAACTGATGCCCAGCTGGCTACAACCTCCTTTCAGGGAGTTTCAGGAGTGATAAGGCTTCCCCTGAGACTCCTTTTCTCCAGGCTAAACACCCCCAGCTCCCTCAGCCACTTTTCATCCAACTTGTGCTCCAGACCCTTCCCCGGACTTGCTCCTGTCCAGCTCTCTCTGCAGATCCTTGCTACCCTCCAGAATATCAACACTCACACCCCACTTGCTGCTGCCTGCAAACCTGCTGCAGGTGCACTCAATCCCCTCATTCAGATCACTGATCAGGATATTCAAAAGGCCTGGCCCCAGCACTGAGCCCTGGAAACACACTTGTGACTGGTCACCAGTTGGTTTTCACTCCCTTCACCACCACTCTCTGGGCCCGGCCATCCCACCAGCCCTTAAACAAGTGAGCAGGGCACCCATCCAAGCCACGGGCTGCCAGCTTCTCCATGAGAATACTGTGAGAAACAATGTCAAAAGCTTTCCTGAAGTTTGGGTAGACAACATCCACAGCCTTTTCCTCATCCTCTAGGCAGGTCACCTGCTGTAGGTGTGCAGGTGGCTCACGCTTCTCAGCTCTAGAGCAGCAGCGAGTTTGATCTGTTTGAGCATAAAACTCAATTTATGTGATCACTGCCACCTGTAGTTCCCCACTTCAGTCAGAATTCACCTTGCCTTCTCTTCTTATTCCACCAAGTGGAATACCAGAAGCAAATTCCATTACACTGGAAACATAGACTTAAAGCACATTAAATTCTAGTAAAATTCTTAACTGCACACTTAGGTTTAATTTGACATCATATAACTCAGTGCATGAAGCTAATAAAATACTCCACGTAACAAAACCAAGATTTCTGTTTAAATGGACAAGGGAAACATTGCACTGAGAGGTCAACTGCTCAGCCTGAAGGACTTTTGTTAAGCAGATTATTCAGGGGTCAGCTTGGACCTAATTTGGTTAAATATTTACACTAATAACACCCTAAAGAGAAGAGTGTTGATAAAAATGGTTTTGATAAAGTGTTACCAACATAGAAAATCAGAAAATCAAGACTAATTGTAATATTGGATTTGGCACACAGAAAGTGCAATAAAGTAGCATTAATATAGAGTGCACTATCACGCATTTCAGGACTGAGAAAATTTCAGTAAAAAAAGGCTATACTCATCTGCAGCAAATCACTGATATTTCTCTATGTGACTATCAATCATCAGTGTAAGTCTGCTTTGGAAAAGGATATTGAGTTTATCAGACAAAATATTTCTAGAAGAGTAAGGAAGATCAATACTGTTGTATAAGTCAGAGGTGAGATATTGTCCAAACAGCAGATCTGGACATTAGAAATATTGCTTGGGTCTTCTGTGCTCAAAAATATGGCTTCAGGTTAGAATACATACTGAGAAAAACAATTGCTATGGGCATAGGAATGGATTAGCTACTTCACAAATTACATCCAGGTAGTACGGTTTGTAGAGCCCAGCAAAACCAAGACTGATGTGAAGGCAATATATAATTTTCTATAAAAAGAAGTGAGAGTGAAGGGTAAACACAAGGCGGGAAGAAGAGATAGAACAAGTAAATGCCAGTGTCCACATTACTACAAAAGGATAAGAAACCAGCCATTGAAATGCTGACACTGAATATTAAAGGTATAAAAATTCTGGAACAACTTTTTAATGTTAATAGTAATTTAAATAAGAGCTGCTTTGATTTCTGAAAAGCTTTATATGAACCATTACCAGAAACATGAGCAGCCTTCCTCAAAGACAAGTTTTACAACTTAGTAGGAAAACTGCGAATGGCCATCTTTTTAGTTTAATTTTTTTCTATTTGTTTGGGTTTTTTTCCTCAACCAAGCCCCCACAATATGTGCTTGCATTCACTTTCACATAGCACTATAAGTTGGCACAAACATGAAGGAAGGTACAGCACAATAGAAACCCTTCACATTTCCACTAGTCAGAATTAGCCAGTAATTTATCCATCACGCATTTCCTCTCAGCACATTTCTAAAGGCACACGCTGTAAGTTTTACAGAGTCCATGAAATTTGAAATTACCAAGTTGGTTTGAACACAACAGCTACATGGTATACTTCTTCTCACAGAGAAGGCAAACATCTCACTATTGTATTTCCAGTTGATATAGTTGCATTTACTAATGTAAGCTACTGTCCAACAGTCATAGCAAAATATTTTGACCCTTCTTATCCTGTATTCGGGGTGTTTTCCTGCTCTGTACAGCTTTGTCAGCCTCACACGTGGTTCAATTGCTCTCGTCTATACATGGATGCTTCTGTTGCCTTCCTTGAATTTTTTCCCCTCTCTTATATTGTTTGAATGCATGGTGAGGGTTCCCCCCCCTCCAATATTTCCTCCAATATTCCTTCTGATCAACTCAGACAGTGCATATTTCAAGAAAAAAGCCATGTAAGAAGCTGCAAATATAAATTAATGACATTTGTTTAAAATAAGAACAAACAGTCTCCAACAATGAAAGGTGTGTGATATTTGTCCTCATTACCACATTAGTCTAAGTTTCAGACACGTAAATCATTGCAAAGCCTACTCTTGACTAGGCAATCAGGCCAGAATGCACAGTAAACAAAACACCTACTGAGAACTGAGAAGTAGATGTTCTGGTAAAAGAGAGATAAAATGTAGCTGAAATGCTTATCTAGAAACTCTGCCTAGAATCTGATGGATTAAAAACGTAATCAAAAGTAGTTTGCTCAAAGTTTTGCTGTGTTATACTGCATTTAAAAAAAACACTTTTTTTTTTTTTGCTCCTTCTTCAACAAAAGCTTAAAAAAATATATAAAATAAATATCTGTGCCAGTTCATTAGTTTCTCTTAAGCAGTGATATTTTCATAACATTTTCATTGCAACAAGAAAGGAGGAAGGCTGGTAGTTAACCTTGGGCTGTCTCTGTTATCAATTTAAATCTTCCTAAGAAACAAGGACTCTCAAGGACCTTCTGATGAGTCAAAAACCTGCTACCAGTTGAATTTCATTCAGGACAATACATAATATGCTATTAAATATTTAGATTTGCAGTCCACCATTTGTAAATCACAGACCTAAAATTCTATCACAGAGAAGATTTTTTGGAAGTGTAAACACTTACACAAATAGTGAAGCTTATTTCACTGGTCATTACTATATAAGCACACAGTATCTTTATTTTTAAATAAAGATATTATGACTAATTATAACAAAAGGAAATAGAAACTTGAGAACCCTTCTATTCACTTGGGTTTCTGCTTTAAAACTCAAAGAATTAGAGTCTGGGATCAACGGAAGCAATCCCAACAAAACAAGTCTGATAGTAATTTTTAGCAAAATCGGGGGCAAAGTATTTGAAAACTGGGCACATACAGAACATTACTGTGCTGGCTACATCTTTTTAAAAAGAGAAACGTTCTACTCCTCTTTTAGAAGCATGAAGAAAAGAAAAACAGACATAATGTAGGGCCTATTTCATTACACAGACCCCATACCTCTCCTTCATTTTCCAGATAAAGAAATAATAATAAATTACTCCCAACAGTAAACCTGTATGTAATGTCTGAGAGCTGCTGGAGATCTTTAAACCTCTACTTTTTCTTGCAATGGAAAAATGAGTATGTAGTCAATTACTAAATAAGAAAAATACCCAATAGTAATCTTTTAGTAAATAATTTTGCCTCTTTTAATTGTTTCCATTTATATTTTTGACTTCCCCCTTCCCATAAATTGAGCTGAAGAAATAACATAATCCAAACTATATGGAAATGTGGAAGCTGAAGAGGAATTATATTTTAATTATGTTTATGTACTTTCAGAAAACCTATAGTGTTCACCATCAGAAAATGAAGGAACTCTCATGTTGATCTTTGCCATTAACCTAATAGGACTAAACTCTCAATGAATGTCTTAATCAGAGATCTTTATGAAATATAATCTTTCATGCATTAAAAGTAAGGAGGCCTTTGGTTCATAAGACAATTATGCTGAGCTTATTTTTACCACAGCCTACAAAGAAGGTAATCCCTCTTATTAACGGTTCAAATATCAAATGCAGGACCCAGGTTTAATGGAATTATTTTTTAATCTTTCCGCTGTCACCACAAGTGCCACCTGACATTAATCCCCTGGCACTAGTAATAAGATTAAATGAGAAATTTTACCTTTGGCATTGTATGATAGACTAAAGCACAGGAAGAAACCTCATCAATGTTTTGAAAAAGATTTCATGTCAGTTGAATGACAACCAAGCAGATGTTCAATGTGGAAAAGCAGCTATGAATAGTAAGCAAAAAAATCATTACCTTTTGTCTAATGATAACAAAAAAATATTCTTTCAACCACATGATCTAGGAATGGATACTTAGAGACCTGGAAGCACTACACAAATTAAAGTGAGACCTAAGTGGATGAACAGTATCAACAAAAGTAATACAAGCTGCAAAAGAATGCTGGAAAAGTCCTTATCAATAAGAAGATAAGTTCAGAAAACATAGGGATAAATTGAGAGCTGCAAAAATCTAGATGAGTCACATCCTGTAAAAATGCTAACACAAATAGAAAAAGCATCTTACATTTCCTAAAGAAATTGAGAACAGGAAAGCTGTAGCTTGCTGCTAAGAAAAGACGATGCACTGGAGATGAAGGATAATCTAAGTTTGACCTGGAAACAAATCATATAGGTCTCAGTTTTGAGTAGAGGAAACTGGTTAAGTGTAAAACAGAGGGGAGAGGGAGAAAAAAAAGCAAAGGCTGATAAAGTACAGATAAAGTGAAAAGCATAGTAAAATAGTGTTGTTTATTTAGTCACACACTGAGTGAGAGTGGTCTCAGACTCTACCACCAATACTATATTGGTGAAAAACAAATGTAGCATTTTAAGAATGAGTAAAGTAATCGGTCTTTAGGTTCAACAGACTCTCAATAACAAGTAAATAGAAAACATCTGAAGGGTCACAGAGCTGAATGAATAATTAAATCAATGAAAATCACTTATCAAAGATAGATATCACATCAGTTTGGGTAGAATTATGCCCATCCCAGGTGTCAATACAAATGGAATATTTTGACTTTGTAAACCAGACTAAATCGTATATTGCAGAAGACCTCATTAAAGTATTGCCTAAAGGGGGCATGGCAATGGGATTAATTGGAGTGAGTTTCCAAATGTAATTACTCAGTTTCTTAAGTTTTCTTCAATCATTAAAGTAATAAAAAAATATGTGCAAAATTTCTTAATGGCTCATATTTGGGAGGGATTAATGGATCACAAGATGTTTGCAGACAATCCAGATGACTTCAAGGAAAGCAGTGTTTGACATGGAACTAAATCAAAGTGCAAGCTCATGGCCTTGAGGAATAATAACCAGAATATTTGCAGTAAGTAACTTGAGAAGAATTGTTGAGGAAAAGCAAAACAAAGACATTAACTGCAATGTAAGAGTCCCAAAATAATGGGGCCAGGGAAAAAATAAGTGCAATCCTTACCATGGTTCAGTCTTTGAAGCAAAGAGCACAGCGATGAATTAATAAAAATACTTTTTCAAAACACAAGTGAGACCTCATGTGAGCTATCACATGTACTTTGGATCACTGCTCTCAAAGATTATGAATTCAGACTGGAACATAGAACAGGTCAGAGAAATAGATATCTCATAAGAAGAGCTGGAGGGCTCTGCTTATTTAGGTCAGCAAGGTAAACATTAAGAAAGAAAAGCTGCTCATCAGGTGGGTAAATGTTAGGTGCAATAGCTATCTAAAACAAAAGACAACTCGGGATCACTAAAGACATGTGCTTATGAGATTTCGATCCTAAACTCAGCTTTGAAATCATTTTGTGACATTTCCATCAAAAGTCAGAGTACAGAATGACTGTCAGTCATTTACATTCCAGCACTAAACAAAACTTACAGATTATTGAATATGAACTACGTAATTTGGGAAAACTGATTTCACATATGGGTACAAGTTATTTGAAAAGAACTAAATTAGACTAGGAATATTACTTGATTTTAATTAATCCCAAATTATTTCCAAAATTTTACCCTAGTGACACTTAAGATTCAACCGTCTTAAGCTTTGGGTG
The DNA here is from genome assembly GCA_013400415.1 of Scytalopus superciliaris. Classification (NCBI taxonomy): domain Eukaryota; kingdom Metazoa; phylum Chordata; class Aves; order Passeriformes; family Rhinocryptidae; genus Scytalopus; species Scytalopus superciliaris. The sequence continues at coordinate 712,501 of VXBX01002569.1, forward strand.
AAATATCAGAGGTAAACCTGTTCATTTTAAAAATGACCCTTTATCCTTTCCCAGTCATTTGTGTTCTGCTCAGTTAAGAGATTCTTTCAAAAACAGCGTTTCCTCTAATTTTGAAACCAGAGCAGGTGCTTCAGGTGATGCCATTTTTGTACAGCAGGCAGCCCAGAGGCTATGGAGGCTCATTTTAATTACTTGGCACCTCAATCCAATTAAAATACACCATAAAGGGTAGCTGTCAGAAGGAAACCTTGGTGCAACTTAGCTAGACCACTACCCATAGCTGATACACACCACAGGCCTTTTCAGACATTTAAGAGGTTTCAAATATAGGTGAGATTACATGAGAATTTTATTAATTACTTCAAACTTGTCAAGGACTTCTTTAAAGAAATTTAGATCATCATTCACTACTAAGCTAAAAGCATACTGTAATATTGTTGCCTTCCCTATACTGTGCCAAATGATGTGTCTAATCACTTCCCAGGGATGTCTCTAATCACTTCCCTATGAAAAACAATGCAGTTAAAGCAATAAAAGAAACTACTAATGTGAATTAACCTCATCAAAAGTTGGTTCTGGGCAACTGGTTGGTAGACACTCACTTCTGCCAAAAGTCAGCAGGCCAAGAAAGCATACTTGTTTTTGCCATAGATTTATACTAGAATTGAGTTAGGCAAACAAATTATATCTGCTGTCTAAAAGAGACTATGCAATATCCACTGGAGTTCAGAAACAAAGCAAGATCTTTGGAAGAGAAAAAATATTTATTAAAAGCTTAAACCAGGATTTACTGGATTTCTTCTGATCTGAAACAGACCACAGATATTGAGCCCAACAAAAATATTGTTGGGAAGAAGACAGGATTTCATTTCAGTCCTGCGTGAAGTTACACAATAGTAAGGACACTGAGCACAAGAAAAACTAGAATTAAAACTCATGTCAAAGAGTTAGTCCCAAAGCTTAAGAGTAATAAAAAAGCTATACTGAACACCAGATGGTTAATTAAAGTATCACAAAGTGTACTTTGGGGAGACTAAGAACTAACAGGATACAAGTTTTCTTATATACTTTGCTTAAGGTAACACACAATTAATGCACAAGATGTGTCAAAAACATGTAATCGTTCAAATCAGATAATACAGAGCAAAGTTGCTATAGCTTTTCCTTTACTTTCAATATTTTAAGTAGTAGCACCTAATCACTTATTTAGACCATGAGCTAATTCAATCTTTCTTGAGAAAAATAAGCAGGTTTTTGTTGTTGGGAGCTTACTGTGCTGATTTTCAGGCAAGAAATTAGAAGTTAGTGTGACTGTTAGAAAAACATAGAAATTCATTGTACCATTACACCCCTCAAAAATATCAAAATAGAGCTGATTTGCTTTGCAAAACGTTTAAATTTAGCTGAGAAATGAAAACAATTTGTTCCAACAGCAGAGTCCTTTGAAAGCAGTAACTGCTGCATAAATGGACTGAGAAATGTATAGACTGCACAACTTGTATTAAATCAAGTGTCCAGCAAACAGGCACAAATGTGTTTCTGAATGCCTGTTGAGAGGGTTTTCTCAAGGCAATATTCTCTAGTAAAAGGGTTTAAACCAACGCTCTGCTTCACATCAACAGCTTTGATTTAGAAGTGTAATTTCTGCACTATGATTTCAAGGTGATTTCCTATTTTGTCTCTTAGAAACCCTCCCAAAGCCAGAATTTCGTCAGCATAGAAGAATAATGTGTACATTCTCTACTAGTAATCAAAAGCTTCAAGTCAACACTTTCAGCTGTCATTTTGTGACAAGACCCTAATTTGGGTGCATTTTTTATTAGGGAAGGAAGTACTGGCTTGATGTATCAGTGCTGTTTTATTGATCATAAACTGAACACACCAAATTTGGAGGTAACTCCATGCAAGATTGCCTTCATGATGGATGAAACCTAAACACGTTTTCGCTGAGAACTGGGTTTATTTTTTTTCCCCTGCAGCAGTTAGCTCTCTGTAGTTAACAGATTATAAGTGTTCCAAAATTCTGTCACTGCATCAACTACTTCAACAGCACTTACTTCTTAAATCTAAGTAAATCTTCGCTTCCTACCTCAAACGTTACCCAAGCTATATTCAATAATATTTCCTGTCTTTGTTTTTACAACATTTCCCTACAGAATAAATATCAGTTACGTTCCTCCCACATCTATCTGGTGTCTGCTGTTCAGTTTACAAAATGGTGTTGTGAGATATGCAAAGTACTTGAGCAAACACTAAACAAAGAAAAGTATAAACAAATTGTTCATCTTGATAGTCTGTATTTTTGTGGTTGATGATGGAAGTCACAAACCAGCAGCATAAAGCTACTATGTGCTTAGAACTCTCTACCCTCCTGACATGCTTTTACTTTTCTTGATAAAGTTCACCATTCAATGCAAGAGAGGTATTTCTTATTCTTGTCACCATTTATATATGACAGCTTTTCTCCAGCACTTTTTGCTTCCTCTGAATAACCAGCCCAACTCACATAAAACAGCCGCCAGCACAGAAATGTTCCATTTTAAACAAACCCATTGTTTGAAGTCCTTCATTCAACATTTCAAACCCTGTGGGAATATTCAGACTCATGCCATTTTGGATTAGTTTCTTTCAATGATTACATGACACGTCATGTTGGATCTATCACAAAACCATACTGATAAATGTATTTTCACAATTTTCCAAAGTTCTTTATAACACTCTGCTTTAGGAGAGCAAGTGCAAATTCTCATAGCAATTGTGACTCAGTCTTGATTAAATTCAAGGCATTTCTACAAATATTTGTGGTTTTTTGGTTTTTGGTTTTTTGGGGTTTTTTTGTTTTTTTAATAAAAGCTCTGGTTCTAGAAGTCTACACTGTATTTTTAGGAACCACATAACTCATTATTTTCCATATAACAAAAGCAGCAAGTATATTTTTTCCTTTAATAAATGCACATTCATGTACACAAAGCACATGATTGTCTTTCCAGTGACAGATTCTACAATTGCTTTCTCAGCAGTTAACCATTTTCTTAACTTTTAATCAAAAATATTTCTTGCAAAACTTACTTTAAATATAAACACTTTTGCTATTAATTATGATGTAGAGATCAGCCTATTAAGCTTGTGTGTAGGTGTGTTCCTTCCCCCTTCCTCAATCCCCCAGGTCACAGGGGATATTTTTTGAAGGATATATCCATGTTTACACTTTTCCTTTAGCCCCAACATCCTTGGGCTGGAGCTCAAACTGACACCAGTATCTGTCAACTCACAGCAAGAGCAGAAAAATTATTTCTTTGCAATAAAATGTAAAACTGGTATTTCAACCCCATTACAGGTAACAACTGGCCATGCTATTCAAGGGTAGAACCTCTCGTGCTTAATTTGTATTGTTTATACTCTTTTAATAAGGCACTGTGAAACAAAATAAACACAGTAACATCACAGCCATTCATGGTCAACAGCCATGCATCCAAGAGCACTATATTTCCAGGTTTAAAAGTATCCCCCTTGATAGTAATTCACAAACATGTGCCTAAAACTCACCAGCTCCACAAAGCTGACTTCAGTAGTGGGCAATGAGCTTCAGACTCCTAAAACTGAGTACATATTTGTGTCCACTAACTCTCACACACAACTAAGAATTCTTGCTATGAAGTAAAACCAAAACAAAGACAGGTTATGATAACACTGTAAGACATCAGAATTTCTCTAGCTTTCCTCTGCTTGGAATTTGCCCTAGAAATAGTAATTTCAAATATAAGTTGAACAAAACCGAAAAAACACAACTTTTATACTGGGATTCAATCTTTATTTATTTTTAAAGCTATTTCAATTTGCTGTTCAAATGAAATGCTGCTATTGGTTCTCATATCTGAAAATATTTGCAATTATTGCTAATAAGTTTACACATGGAACTATTTAAAGTTACAGCTGCTATTTGGAGTATGACACCAATATGCTATGTGGTTTGCAGTTAACAAAATTAATGTCTATTAGTCCAACATGAATTATCAGAAGATTATATGATTCCTGTCATTGGTCTCCTGTGTGTCCTTACAATTTCTTGTGGAAAAAGTATGGGATGCCCCGAATTTAGAAACAGCATTCTTAAATTTGTCATTAATTCCAGCATGTCATTGCTACAGGTTAACCTTTAGCCGTACAATCAATAACCTCATGCTCCAGTACAAGCTGGGATTTTTATTCTAAGTGCAGCTGCAAATCTCCAGTCTGTGTTTATATCCTTTCTTGCATGAAAACGAAAAATCAAACCTGTAAAAGCACAGTACAGCTGTAGTTATTGCATTTTCAGTCTGGATGTATATACAGGCACTGTATAGATACCGTACTAGGAGAGCACATCCTGGGAGTCAGACAAGTGCAGGACTTGTCAGGGAACCTTAGGCCTCTCTCCTATCTGATACATTCCTACATGTATCACTATCTCATTCATTGAAGTTAAATTTATGAAGTGCTCTCCAACTTCAGAGAATCTCAGTATCCGGATTCTAAAGAAGCATAATGTAATTGCTGAAACTTCCAGGTTTTTTAAAGAGATAAGCATAGATGTAATTGTGCTTCTGCCAAAGTGGCTGAAAAGGAGGCAGTGTTAACACAGTCCTTACTATGTGCATCCATCACTTGCTACATGTAAAACAATTACTCTGCTTTTTGTGGACAGGTATAGATGAAAAGATGTGCAGAGCTGTTACAGCTGCTTTTGAGCACAGGTTAAGATTACTGATCACACTGTAGCACATCCAATGTTTACATGAGCTCATTACTGGCAAAAAAACTCTCCTCCAGTGGTGGGAGTCTCAACTCAAAGGTTAATTTGTTTGGAAAGCTGCTGTGAAATACTGCTTAGTTATTTCTCAGAAGCAAGAATTTTGATGGACTTCAGGGAAGAAAGAATAGAAATAAAAGTTGACTTGCAATTTGAACATCATCCCTGCATGTTCACGAGTGTCTGCCAAGATGTTAGTAGTTTGTAACTATCTCCCCCTGTGCTTCGGACATTCCAATCACGTGTTCCAGCTTGTCTTGGAAAACCCATGGGACAAAAGGTTTTTTAAAAAAAAATAACGATGCACATACCTTACAAAATAAATTAAAAAATTAAAACAGTATTTCAAAAATGAAAAATGTACCTTAAAGTCTAGACAGGGCACACTAACAAGCATTACTATGGTTTGGCTAAAATTCCAAGCTGGTGTCTTTAGTTTTGGGTAGTTTACAATCTGTCCTGTGATGCTTATGGCTGGGAGTAGCATTGATTCCCATTATTTCACAGAAATCAATTGGATTACTCCCAGTAAGTGCTGCTCTCAGCTGTAAGCACTTACAGACTCAGTCCTTAATAGTCTGTTAACTCTCTCCCAGCTGCAACCAGGCCAGTATGTTTCTGTATTATTTTTGTGCCACTGTTCTCACCTATATCTTCTTCAGCCTTAAAAGGTTCATCTAGGTAAACAACAGAGGCAGCAGCCACGTATAAAATTCACACTGTACTATCCACCTGAATTGTCATCCCCCTGAAAGCTTATTAATCTCAATGCGATGTCAATTTCAAACCCACACATAATCACAGAAATTATTTCAATTGAGCAACCATGACCAGCATTACTCCAGTGTACTGGGCTAGGAAAATTAGGAATGTAAGTGGTGTTCTAAAACTGATTTGTTTATGCTGATCATAGCCTGGAAGAATTTACATCATATCATTTTTCATGCAAGTACTGACAAGAAGCTAAAACTGTTTTCAAGACCTGAAAAGTGTCACCTTATAGACATGGAAATTAAACTGTAGCACAGAAAAGGAATAAATTCTTAGCCTTAGCAGAAGGCTGCATAAGGGACAGATACTTTCAAGACTGCCTTGTTGCCTGGTGCTTTTAAAGTACTACTGTTTGTACCTGCACTATCTACAGTAGAGTTTCCACAGGCATGCCAACTTGAGCTACATATGCATTCATGTGGAATGCACATATCCTGTGACCACAAGGTCATAGGAAAGCTCGGGTTGGTTCCTATGATCAGCAGGTCAAGGGAGGTGATTCCCCTCTACTCCATTCTCATGAGACCCTACCTGGAGTGCTACTTCCAGCTTTGGGGCCCCAAAAATTAGAAGGACATGAACCTATCAGAGTCCAGAGGCAGCCAAGATGACACTCAAAGGGCTGCAGCATCTCTCCTATGAGGCTGGGAGAGCTGAGCTGTTCAGCCTGGAGAAGGGAAGCCTCCAGGGAAACCTCATTTTGCAGCCTTCCAGTACCTAAACGGGGCCTTACAAAAAAACTGGAGAGGGATTTTTACCAGAGCTGTAGTGATAGGACAAGAGACAGGACGTTGAAGGCCTAATCATGGAATGTACCTGACACTTCAACATAGCAACAGCTTTTTGCAGTAATACAATTCAGACTGCATAAGTACAAGTCATATACCCAGAGAAAGCAGACCAAGAAAGCCACCTCTGTAAAGAGGCACTTGTACAAAACACACATTCTGTTAAGTCTGGGGTTTTTTGTGGGTTTAAGCTGCTTTAACATCTATAAATCCTAAACAAAAAAAAATACTTGATAGAGGTTTTCTTTGCTCTAACTGAAATTCACCACCTTCCAAGAGGGAGCCATGGCAAAGTCTATACATGAATTAATGCCTTAGAGAATAGAAACACACCTACATGGTTTAATTTGGTGCTATATTTGAGTCACTTGACAAAGACTCACATTGCCTGAAACATCAGTGTGCAGTGCAGTGCTATGTATGCTCTAACTGCAGTTAATAGGCCAGGCCTTGGCAGCAGATACCTACAGTTCAGGCTAGTTTGGAGGTCTCTGCACCATCTGTTATGGTTCATCCTCTGAAGCTCTTATATTAGATGTAGAAATTTGAATCAGGAAGAAGACTGAATCCTAATGATCCAGCTTCAAAACAACTTCCTAGCTAAACCACACCCATCAGAACTATTTGTCTTGTTTAGGTAACACTACAGCAAGCTGATGAATAAGTGATTGTGTTTACAACAAACACAACAGGCTTCAGATCAGTGACTATTTTCATTTATGTCTCTGCCAATGTATTAACAATTGCTACTTTGCAGTTATAATAAAAGGAGAGAGGAACTGCTGTGATTGTCTAACCTGGCCCCACCTTAGGATGTGTGCCTTACTTTTCCATCTTTTATCATTTAAGTGCAATTGTAAGCAGGTCATTTAATCCTATCCCAAGCTTCAACTGCTTCATTTCTGATTGTTCAGACAAAAGACCTTCCCCTCACTCAGGATCTTACAAGATGTTTTGCATAATGAAATTACTCAAGGTTTGCTAAAGCATAAAATTGTAATAAGCATTTGAGAGCTCTAGAATGAAGTAGTACACCAACTTACAGCTAGAGAATGTAAAAATGCATTCCTCCATTCCCTTAAACCTAGGGATCAGACACTTCATTTTGGGTAACTTAACTCTCCCTGCTACACATAAATCAATAAATAGACAGAAGGTCTAGCAGGTGAATCAAAATAAGAACCTTCCTCATGACTCCGTCAGAAAGAGCTGTGATAAACTTGTCTAGTGTGGGTCATTTCTTGTAATTTTTACATCCACACACTGTCAGGATAGATTGAGAGCTCTAGTTTAGGGAAGGGAACAAGAAAAAGATAAATGAGAGAGCTGTGCAGATGAAATGTAGCGGCACACAACATAGGCAGAGATGGCATACACATGGAAAGATATATTCAAAGAAACTGCCAGAGTTATGCAGCTAAACAAGTTCCAATGGATAGAAGCAAAATGTTTTACTGTGTGACTTTTATGTCATACTTTTTCCATTTATAGTCAAAATAAGCTTACTGCTATTCCTAGCCCTCAGGCAAGAGTAAATCAAGCTGTCTTCCAGCTTTAAATCAGCAGCTTGCACACCACAGTAGCATTTGCATCATTTCCACCATTCCGAGTTAAAGCAGCAATTCCATGCTCCTTTATGATTTCTCCTACAAGCTATACCTAGTTAATCAAGAGCTATTTATAGCTTAAATTGTCCCCATAAATAATATTTTTTAACAGCAAAAACCCACTTTGGGGAATACCATGGAATTTAGCTTAGCCCAGACATTTATCTAATCCAGTGGTTTAAAAGCAAAATAACTCTCCTTCATTAATAAATGGGAAAGGAAAAACAGTAATATCTGACAGTATATTTACATACATATAGATATGGGATAATATACTTGCACTACATCTGCATCTATGTGCTGACACACTTTAAACATGTTTGTATCAAGGAGCAGAAAATGGTGACACCATAACAAATACATATTGCAATGAGTGCAGTATGGTAGAAGACAGAAGTATCTTCCAGCTAAATACCTTCTTGCAATATGGAATATTCTCTTTTTGTGAAAGAGGGCAGCTTCTCTCCACTCTTGCCATACACAAAGTTCCAAAAAATAATCTTTCTCCAGCTAGCAACTATGATGGATAAAAGGCTGTTGGCTACTCAGTGCACTACAAAAGGCACATTAGTGCCTATGAGAATATTAATTATGACTGTCTTAACACTTCAGTTATTAAATCTGGCAGGAAAAATAGAGCAGAAGGAGCTAACAGATAACAACAGGCTTCTGTGTGGAGAACTGTATGTCTAAGCAGTAAGTTTTCTGTATCTAGGTCCATGGTTATGATTGACAGACAGTGCACTCCACCTCTTTTTCACATCCCTATTACAAGGATTGTCACCTTTTCTTAAAAGCACCCTAAGAATTAGCATTATGCAATATCCAAGCTGACTTTCATTAATTGTCTTTCAAACCTAGATCAATCCATCCTAATTTAAAAAAAAATCCTGATTGTGTCCAGAAAGGATAACATTGAGCAGCCCCAGACCTCCATAATTTTACAAATTGTAATTATAATCCCATAGAATACTACTATAATAGAGAGGCTATGGAGTCTCCTTCCCTGGATATATTCAAAAGCCATCTAAACACAATCCTGAGTAATGTGCTCAGGGGCCCCTGCTTGCAGCAGGAGGTTGGACTGGATAGCCTTCAGTGGTCCCTTCTGACCCTAGCCATTCTGTGATACTATAAACCTTCTATAAAATAAGTATTTTCTTGTTTTGATGAAGTTTCATTATTTTCTTACTGCAGTCTTCAGTGCAATTCACACACAAAATACCCATGAAAAAAAAAACAAGTGGTATTACCAAAGCAAAGTTGGACAAAATGACGTAAAATGTTATTGCGTATTCTATAGTGATCAAGATTTTCTATTATTTCTAGTGAAATCTAAAATCATCACAGATCATATAAAAACTTTGTTAGGAAAATTAGGACCAACTGACTTCAAATGAACAACAAACAGCCATAAATCCAAGTTAGCGCTATAGAGCAGAAGTTTTAATTAATTCTAGTTAGTTCTAACATGTGGCTTGTTTTTCAAAATGAAAAGAAATATTGCTGCTCCATGTTACAGGCTAACCAGATGGTCACTTGATAGATGTCTGTATCAGAGGAACCACACTGTACCCTTTCATATGATAAAAAGAGAATGTGTTTCATTTGGATTCCAATCAATTTTAATTCATTTTTACCAGACAATACATGCTACTAATGATTACTCAATTAACCTCAGAGCTCCATAGTAACCAGTGAATCTCTAAGAAACTTAATGATATAAATGCATTCTGAACCAACCAAATAACATGGATCAAACTACATTAAAATAAAATGAAAGTAATAGAAGCAAATTCCCAAAGCTTTTTATCTTCCCAGCTTCTTTTAACAATAATTAGCAGAGAAATTGGAAGCACAAAGAGTGCAGTCTTGTGCTGGTGTCTCCCTAGTAACAAAGAATGCAATGTTTTAAAGAACTCTAACTTTTCGCAGTAAGAATGCACACAATAAAGATTTGAGATGCATCTAGAGACACGTAATCTATGAAATTAAAGAAAGTAAAAAACAATTACATTATCAAAACATCTGCTGAGAAGACTAACAGTAGGTGTGGAACACACAGACCGTAAGAGAAACTAAGCTCAGGAAAAGGTTGGAGTGGCAGATACTCAGTGTCAATAAAAAATTAAGACAAACAGTAGGGATAAGCTGAGAGAACTGAAGACTCTCCACTAAGGGCACACTGTTCTGCAAGCTGGTTGTTAAAACAAAGTAGAAACAAAGTAAAACAGAAGCTTTAAGTTTTTTCCATTGCTTAGCAAAATGTGCTAAGGGAAGAGTGGAAAAAATCATCAGGTACCACTGAACACATCATAATGAAAACCTATTTTAAGTCAACATATGGATTTGTTTCTGCCGTTAACATATGACAGCAGTGAAAAAAGACACTGGCACTAAGGATGTACCACAGCAGATCAATGAGTAGTTCATAAAGTACAAAGCTTTATGCTACTTAATTTTTGCCCACCCTTCTTTCTTGTCTACTGTATCCACAGATTTCAAAAATTCATTGGGTAATGTATCATGTGGAATGTTTCATTGTGAGATTATATCATATTTCTGATTGCCCTCGTGTTTTTTTTAGCATTATTTTTAATATTCTACCAGAAAGCATAAAGTAACTGGGAATAATTTTTTAAATTAAATAATTAACTACTTCTGAATAGCTTGCTCATCAGGCTTTCATGCACTATAGCAGTTCCACGGTGAAACTCTAAATTGATTACTATCCTGCAGAACTGTTGCTTAACCAAGATTTCTTCCCCCACCCTTTCTCTTCATAACTTCCTTTAATGGTCATTCACTCACAGCGCAAAGGAATGCTCAATTTCACATGATTTGCAGAGGATTTCACAGCAGAATATCAAATGTAAAGCAGCCAAAGGTATGGCCAACACATTTACCAATCCAAGTACAAATCATGTTCTTGTTTTGTAATTCCTTGGTTATTGAGGCAGTACAAAATTGATACATGTCTACCTTAATGGTACAATTAAAATCAATATAGCTAAACCAATATAAATCAGCCACGGAAAAGCATTTTTGAGTGTTTTAAATTAATTTACTGGGGATGATACGAACAGTTTATTTCCATGTAGAATGTAGCTGAGACAATTCAGAAGCAAGTGAGGACACATTCACAGGAAGCTGAAAAAGCGACCTAGGGAGATCAGCTCCAGTGAGAGGACTGAGGAGGCAAAGGCATTTGCCTGTGGAGTTCAGGACTTACACAAAAGCTCCATGGACTTTAAAGGAGAGCTCTGGTTTCCTCATTATATAGGCAAAGAACTAATGATTTGGGGGGGTTAGAGCCCATAGATGTACAGGTTCACCCCTGGGCTGAAATCAGAAAGCGGGGGGATATGTTCTCAAAACACAGCAGTATTTCTGGGCCTGCACACCTTCAAATACAGTGGTTATGAAGAAGAGATCATAAAAGTGGTAAGATACACATGTATACATCACAAAGTTCGCTCCCCTACTCCTTCCTATCACCATTAGGACTTTGAAATTTAATCAACCAAATTGACAAAATAACTTAGTTATTAACTCTAAGGACTAAAATTTCATCCTTCATCAAACATTTCTTATTCCAAATTTGAATTGTGATCACTGCTCCTTAAAGAGCATGGACTTTTTTCTCATCCTCTTGCACAACCTTCACATGACAGCTTTCCAGCATGTATTTCTCTTCAGCTACATAGCACTACCTCAGTAACTGCATCTTTCAAATATATTTTATATAAATATAAAATACATTTTATATAAAGACAATGTACATGAAAATGCTCTTACATCACAGCTCTAGCATTTTCACAATGACATTCATAGAGCAATGTTGTCTAGTGGCTTAGGAAAATTAAAGAGTCTACAGAAAATTACTTACCTTTTGAAGCCTTCCAGACAGAGCAGACACCTCTGCAGTTTCTACCTTCTTTTTGAGCTGTTATGAGATATCCAGCTGCCTTGGGGGGGGAAAAAAAAGTATTCCTTTAAAATCCTAAATATTTAGTAATAAACTAAGAAGTCTTTTCAAAAGAAGGTTCTGAGTTGCAGAGCAGCATCCAATAAAGGCAAGCATTTCTCCTAGTATTTGCAAGCATTGATAACGGGTAAAATTCTCTATTTAGGCTCCTTCAGTATCACTGCAGGAATTCTATCTAGATATCAAAAAAGTTATTAAATATTCACATTTTCTTCAGTTCTGGCAATCAATCCATAGTCATCTCTTGACTGTACCATATCTTGTGATTGATCTGTACCATACAAAGAAGAAAGAGTTGTATAACTGCAGTTATGCTCAGAAAGGCTGAATATATTACTCATCTCCTGGTCCAGCTAGTCTTCCTACTCTCTTCTCTCACTACTATCCCATTAGAAGACCAAAGTACTGAAGTAGGAGACTCAATGTACTTAACCTACAGTCAGACTGCTGGTCCCTGCAAAGACAGCAGGGAACTCACAGGTAAAGACCTGCAAACATGCAAGAAATTCATGTCAGAATGTGCCCACAATGGGGTAGGTGATAGACAGGAAGTTTCCCAGAAAGCTACACACAGTCTTTGCCTCAATATCGTGGAATGGCAGAACAGTCTGGGTCTGAGGGGACCTTAAAGATTGACTCTGTCCAACCTCCCTGCCAGGCAAGGACACATCACCCTAGACCAGGTTGCTCAGGGTCCTTTTCAGTCTGGCCTCAAACACTTCCAGGGATGGGGCATCCACAGGTTCTCTGGGCACTCTGCTGCAGTGCCTGACCACCCTCACAGTAAACAAACCTCTCTAAGCAGCTTTTAAACATTCCAGACTGGCACTATTTCACTGGGACATGGAGTTGCAGATCCAGGGCTCAGAAAATACCCCTATTTTCCTGCAGTACTTCATGAATTTTCTAATTTGCTAGCAATCATGAAGACAAAGAATATTTTTAAAGTGTCACTTGACTGTAGGAAATTACAGCCACAGCTGTGAGGAGTGATAAGTGGATGGAATTCAAGAGGACTTTCCCCCACCCCCCCTTACTATTTGCTACATACTAAGCTTCTATCCACTACTCCATAGTGCTTTTATTGGAAGACTGCTTGCTCAAGAATTTGAACCTTTTTTAAAACCTTTTGAGGTTGAAAAACTCACAGGTTTTCTGTTAACACACTTAAATTCTAACTATCTTTAAAATTTAAGGTAAAAAGTGATAAAAACAGATCTTGCCCTTCCACATGCAAAGACTCATTTAGCCTATCTCCCACTTTACCTCAGAGATTATTTTGAAGTTTCCACTATGAAAAATTAACACTCTATTCCTTAACCTTATGCCATATAAATACACATTTGAGACTAACTTTGCATTGCACAGTAACTTGATTAAAGAAGTTATTTCAGAATCAGAATCTCAGCCATAACAAGTGTCCATACTACACCTGTTAAGCAGGAGAGAAAGGGAGCCTATGCCATAATTCAATCCCCTCCAGCCTAGACAGCCAAACACCAGAAAGACACTTGGCATAATTAAAAAACCTCCCTGAAGCCTGCTCTAAAGTACAGAAGGCAGGCAGAGGAACTGCTCTGTCAGGTAAAGCTTGCCACTGGCTCAACTCTGGTATGCTTTATCCAACTCCAGTGTTATACAGATAAGCAAAGGTGTTAAACTAGATACATAGAATGTGGCCATTCACACCAAACTCTAAGTCCAGCTCTGTAATAGCCATACTTTTGGGACAGTGAGCACTACACTCTGCCTTCAGCCTTGGGTTGCACATAAGTATATGTTCAAAAAATATTCTGCACAGCACACTTGATGCAGTTCTTGTGCATTACATAGAGAGATCAACTGGAAAAAAAACCTTCCTGTCAAGTCCATAAGCTGAGGATCAGCTCCACTGGAACACATCTGCATTGCTGTGGTGAAACCCCACTGTTGTATGCAGCTTCCCTCTGCCCCTCAGAGCTTGGCTCATCAAAGCAAAAAAAGCTGCCTTTTTCTAGGGCACAAATTAGACAGAAGAGCTCACCCATGTTAGCAAATCAGAGCAGAGAGGATTAATTTACTTCTTCAGTCAGTGTTGAAAACACTTATTGAAAACTATAATTTTTAGTCAGGTCATTCTACTGTATTGATTTCCATGTTGTCTTAAAATAGTTGACACAGCAATTCCTTGCATGACGAAAAGAAATGTAATGAAAACTGACTTCACTGAAAATAGAAGACAAAAGTCCTTATTCTTCTGTGAGATTCCCTAAAAGCTGAAGAAACCTTATTTGTATATTATTTGTTTGCCAAGGGAGCATCACAGCTCAAAATTGGTACTTCCCAGGAAAATTCAGATAAGCTGTTGGTTTCCAGTTCAACAATGGCATTGAAAACATGACACTATTCAGTGGTATTGTCATAAATTGACCAGTTCAGCAAGTTCTTGAATAGCATTTTTCCAGAACACTGTGGGGTTTTGAAGCCCACAGAAAAAAAAAAGAAAGTAGTAGGAACTGTTGCTGGCACTGTAATACTATTACTGCTAATGGGCACTGGAATTGGTGCAGGTATATTCACAGGTGCAATGCATGCAGGCTTAAACCTGTCCTGAGTAAAAAATAAACAATAATATCTTAGAATTTTAGTGTGACTCACTGGAAAGCCTTCCCTGTGACCTGCTGGTGCACCCAGGTAGAAGTGACCCTGCTAAGACACTGTCACCAATTCATAGGATGCAGTGATGGGTTCAAATAAGTGGGCAACAAGTGCAGCAGGTCAGTCCAGGGAACACTGTCATCTTGAATAGAGTTGAATCAGTTTTGAGTCAGTTAAAAAAATCCTAGGCAAGACAATCTGACATTATATACGCCTCTATCAGTTTGACAATGAACAAAATGAAGTTTTGAAAACAACAAAACAGGTTTTTTTAGATGTTTACTAAATTGGATTTCTTTTGTTCAATCTTCTGCTCTGTGCATGTCTTGTCTCTAGGTCTTCTGCACACATAAGGTGAGGGAGCAAAATTTATCTGTCTGTCAACACATGTAAAATAAGGCTTTCTTGTGGATCTCTATAACCCTTGGTAGCTTCAGCTCAAGGTGAGCTTTGACTTTCGCAACTCCATTTTTGTACACTCAAAGTGTCCCCATGTTTCTCCAAGAAGCCTGTCACTGCTTCCTCCTTCTATGTCCTTCCTTTTCTCATTTGCACTGAGTCAGTAGTGACCTGTTCATTGATTGACCTTCTCCACATTGCAATGGGCCATTCTTGTGCTCCAAGGAGGGTGTCCTTGAAGATTACCCAGCTCTCCTGGGACCCCTTAGGCCCTGCAGTCCTGCTCACCATGACACCCTGCTAAGATCCCCAAATAAGCCACAAACTTTCTCCCCTGAAGCCCAACGTTATAATTCAGGTATGTCCCCTGCACTCCCATTGCCTGACTAACATCCTGTCACAGAGTGGTTCCTTAACAGACTTTCCTGGTCTCTTTAAGTAAAGAGACCCGGCTAATGGGAGCTGTTAGATTGTAGAGAGAAAGAAATACAGAAGAAAAAAAGCATATTCTTTTTTCATTTGCTTTTTCCACTCTTAGAATCTCAGACATAATTCAATTTAAAAGTGTGATTTATAGCTTTTACATCTCTCATATTTCATCCCGGTACTACAAAACCTCGCTAAGCAATAGAAAAGTCTTAGAAAAAAAAGTCTTCAAAATCGATTTAAGTCCTGAACGTTACAGAAGAGTTAAATTTTCCCAATAAGTGTGTTAAAGAGAGTTGTCTGTCAGTGAGTAAACAGCAATTCTGCTTTGTACTACTAATGAGATTGCTTGTTGAAGATCAGGTTTCTTATGAAATTGCTATTTTTTAATTTCTTGATATGAAAGGTTTAATAATATCAGGACCTGATATTATGACTATCCCACAAATAATTTAAAAACATCAATTACTAGTGCAGGGGGGGGGGAAAAAAAGGCAATTTTTGAATGTATTTAATTATCCATAGCTAAAAAGAATGTGATATCCACTTCAGAGTAGCAGTGGCTTTAGTTTTAAGATAAGACTCCATAAAATATGCATTGACATGCGCAGAGAAGGGAGATCAGACTGCATTACAAATGCCACCCAGGAGGAACTATATCTTAAAATTTGATTTCTATCTAAGTTTAAAAAAAAAAAAAGTCATCCTGGGATTAGAGAAGGCTACCAGGCAAAGAAGAGCTTATTATACGGTTACCCAGAAATAAGATGGTAGTTGTAATTAAACCACCAAGTGTCCCTAGTTTTTTTTCCTATGTAGACAAACATATGATATTTGTCCATTTCATATGTCACTTCCCAGCTTTAAAAATATGCAAGCTCACTACGTCTTAGGCCCTTCAGGAAAATATTAGAAGTTATTGTGCTTTACTGGTTTATGAATGAAACGAAAAGCAAACCTTTAGAAACCAAAGCTGTTTAATTGATCTAGAAGGGAAAAACTAAACTCACAAAGGTAGAAAGAAGAGTTGGTAAGGCAAAGCAAGGGACAGAGGAAAGCAGGGCTCAGAGACAGAGCTGCACACTGGGTCACAGCTGGTTAGTCTGCTTTTTAAAATAGCCAAATGTCACTGCTGCTTCCATCCCCTCAGAGCTTCACTGTCCATGCTTGGATCATTGGGTAGAAAAGCTGCTCCTCCATGTGTTCTGAGTTGAGGCAGTGGAGGCTGATACACCCACATCCTCTCTGGGACCCCAAGTGACCTTCCCAGAGATCCAAACCTTGAATTTATGACAAATCTAATGGCACAAAGATTAACAATAGAGATAAGAGTTCTTTAAATATGGAAGTACATGTGCAAAAGAAACCTGAATGAGAACTCTGTAGAAAGACAGGCAGGATGGTCCCATTTTAAAATGCTACAATTTCAGATTTTATGCTAAGATGAAAGTCACGAATAAACTGATTACATGATTTCCTGAATAGCAGTCTACAAAGCACACATGTAAATATTTTACTGAAACACCTAAACTGATGGTTGACACATTGTAGTCCACAGAATGCTGGTGATTCCCAAGCTGTGGTAAGAGGCAGACACCAACTTGCCTTTGCAATATATTTGTTGTTGCTTAAATGTGATTCATTCTGAAAAGCTGGTAAATATTGTCCTAAGTGTGAAGTGATTACACACAGATGGAGTAAAAGATTAACTGCAGCAGTGTCAACTTAAACTTAACTGTTACAAAAATGCAACTGCTAAGTATTAAATAAAAAGCTTTTTTCCCCTCCCTCTCCTAAAAAGGGTATTAGGCATTTTCAGCTTCAAAAAGACAAATCAAAGAAAGGAGATACTTCTCATTTTGCAGACAGGGAGACAAACCTGTGCTGTTATTACATGAACAAGTTAAGAGGAAGTCATCTAGATTGTGGATGCACTGTCTTTGAGCAGTATGTACCCCTAGGGATGTCTGTATGCTGTGGCAAATATAAAACAGTTTACATTTTTCTAAAAGGATGAGGATTTGCATTTTTTCAAAAAGGCTAATTCAAAATTCCCATACTTCAACAAAGAAATATCGCCCCCCCCTTAAGCTATTAAATTTAATTAATATTACTTCACAATGCCTGTTTTAGAGTAAGCTTATCAACCACATCTTTAGCAATTATTCCAAGCATTTTTTTAGCATACACACAACCCTATGAAATAAATACTGAAAATTAATATTCATGGGAGTAATCTTTTCTCCATTAAAAAAACCCCAAACCCTATAATACTTCTAATTGAAAGCATCATTACACAGATTTGCTTGAGAAGTTGAGAGGATGCCACAGGGTTCCCTGAGAGTACATCACCTACTAGAAAGTGCTCCTCTACATGAATGGAATTGTAAGGATCAGTAAGTATTTTTACTGACCTTAGAGAAAATTAAGAGTTGCATTAGAAATAGGATCCCTAGGATACCAAAAGAGCAAAAGAGGGATTTTATGCTTACTGAGACCATGTTCAGATGATGCCAAGAAACCTATAAATGTCAATGAATCATAAAAGCTAATTATGGGACAAACTATTTGACCCCAGATTTCTCTGTTGCTTGTAAAGAAATGCTTTGAAAAGTCCTGGATATTTTTCTTCTCACATCTATGTTTGCACAGTAAGTCTTTCCATAGTTTCCCTTGAGAACAGTCTTCTAAAAGAGTCATCCAAAATGAGCACATGAAATAAGTAGTCTTCTGCAGAGTTGGGCAGCCATCAGATTGGCTATATTTAACACTTAACCATTTTACAGACTGCTTTCTCATCCTCTGATCTCCAGAAATTTCCTTTTCTCATCCACTGAGACATCTGTGACAATATCTAAAAATAAGATACCTTAGACAAGACTACTTGGGGAACAAAGTAACAGCAACTTAATTTTCATCAAGTTCACTTGCTCAGTTCATAATACCACAGTTGCAAGATTCAATTATTTTAGTGTAACTAATCTACTTGACAATTAATATTTTCTAATACAAAATAGGTTCTTTAATAATCTGAAGCCTAAATCAGCTTGGCATAGATTAAGATCTAGTTGTTCGTCTACTAAATACCAGCAAGCCACAATTTTTCTGGTTAGGATCTTCTACCAAAAGGGAAGGTGTATAGAGAAAAATGTTTTTGTTTGATTGTTTTCCTAGTGAGCATGTAATTTTATACCCCTCATCAAAAAAAAACCCAAAAAACAAAAAACCCAAACCAAACATTTAAATGATTCTATTTGTATTCAGCCTCTTTCAGACGGCACACAAACCATCAGCCATCTTGTGGGTGGCTGAGTGAGAAAGAAACATTTGTGCCTCCCTGTTGGAACTAACTAATAGCATAAATGTTTAAAAGAAAAGTTTCCCATTTCATAATATACAATAATTGAATGCTGAATTGCCAAAAAAGTACTGCCAGGGATATTTGAGTTGGACAGGTAAGCAGAGGCTGACTTTGTGAACTGCACTTTGTAGGTGAGGGTTTAGGTTATCCCCCTGCTGCCCTGAGGCTGCTGTTGAGGCTCATCCCTTCCCCATCTCACTGCAACACCTCCTTGTCCCATTCTTAACAAAACAATTAACAGCCCTGGAGGGGCTCCAACTCTCAACTAAAAATATGTTTCATGTTGTTACCTGGACAACAAATAATGTACAACTCTCCCTTTCTTCCCATACAGGCACATTAGAAATATATAGTCTTGAAATACTTAACTGTGGACAAAAGGAGGGAGGTTTTCTTAGAAGGCAAATAAAAGCCCTGTATTACTCAGTGAAATTCTGCACTTACAGGACCATGCCCACCAGGTGCCCTGAGGCTGCTCCAGGGCAGGGGGAACTCACCGGTGGGTGCAGCCCAGGGAGCCGCAGCCAGGCCAGCAGGTCCCCAACAGCAGAAGGTTCTGGACACAACTCCACATCTTCAGGCACAGCAGCAGCTCCAAGCCAAGGCTGACCCAAGCAATAAACACCAGGAGCAGGATGGAGAACAGGCAGGCTCACAGCACCATGAGGGAAGAAGAAAAGGAATCTCCCACCTGAGCTTAAATGGAGCTGCACCCTTGGGCAGCAGGTGTGGGCACCAGGTGTGGCAAATAAGGGCAATCAAAGCTCATCAGTGTCCTCTGGGCTGAGGCCGTCCTGCAGCTGAGAAAGAGCAGTGGCAGGGAGGGGGGTTGCATTTATCGTACTGCTGAATATTGATAGATTTTTAACATAACCTATTTGGAAGTAAAAAAAAAAAAAGAAAAGAATTAGTCCATGATGGAAGAACCACTGAATGACAGTTATCTGTTCTCCATCAAGAGAGGTGAAACTTGTTAATTTGTCTTATTTTAATCAGGTTCAAGTACATATGACAAACTGTTTCAAATCATTGCTACTCAGGGGGTTGATGACAGTCTCCAAGATACATCTGTTCTGTAGTTCATTAGTAAGCTTCCAAAAAGAGTAAAATAGATCCTCTTTCATTTGCTTAAAAGAATGAGTTCCTCTATCGATATATATATACACATACATGCAGAAGTGGCCCCTTAATTTCTTTCTTTCATCTTCAATTTGTCTAAGGGTAATATTCTTCATGAATAATTACCCTACAAAAAGCAGATTATGCTTGGTCTTGCCAATGTGTTAATCTGCAATATGTAAAACCGAAGATGTATAAACAGTGTTAAAAATACCTTCATGATACCAAAATATAAAATTCAAGGTATTTTCCAAACAATGCAGATATAGATCTTGCAACTTCCTGTAGAATAGCTTAAGGTGCCTCCTAGATATAGCCTTCTGTTTTTATTAAAACATCTTCTCTTTCTTATTACGACTTCCCTTGATCTTCATTCTTTCTGTCTGTTCTGAAGTCTCAGCTTAACTTGACTAAATTCATAATCATTTTCTTTTACCCTTTTGTCACTTCTTTTATTTTCTGGTATAATTCAACAGACGCCCAACTTCAATGCACCAAGATTTCTGCATATTTCCTCACAGTGCCTGGCTTCTAGGGTAGAGGCAGAAATGAGAGGCAGGTTTTCTGCCTCAGTTGCTGTTTGTGAAGCAGGGAAGTGCTGTTGTTATAATTCACATGGAGTTAAGGAAATGAACCATTCAACAGAGCATTTCCTGCAAAAGGTTTTCTTGTGCTTAATATATTTGTGCTCAGAATTAGAATTCAGGAGACACGCATATGGCCTTTCTTGGATTATTAGACCTATCTCAAAATACGATTTCTTCTACTAGTACTGCTTCTAATCTCTCACTTTCCTGGCACCACGTTTTCTGCTGTGAATTTACAGAAGTGATTACTGTGGGATGGATGCCATTCTGGTTCGAAAATTAAGAACGTTTCTTTTGAAATTACTGAAAGTTATAAATTGAGTGATAAAGTACCTCAGGGGGAAAAAAAATGAATCCTCTGGTCAAAGCAAGGAGCTGGGGTCTCAGGAAGTGGTTTGATTTCTCCGTGCATTTAGGGTCTTTGTTGGACATTTTAAATTAGTCTTTCTGTTTCTATTACAGAAGGCTAATACTTCCTCTCCCCTGTCTTTAGTTGCTTTTTCCGTTTCTTTTTCAGTTGGTAAGCTCTTCAAGGCAAGGACGGTTCATACAATGTCTAGTACAAAAGGCTGCTGATTTCACTTCTGGCTTCTGAGGTACTTTGTAATACAAATGATGATGCTAATCATATTGGGTGAGTCTCCAGAAATGGGGCATTTTAGAAGTCTGACAGAAATCAAAGGAGAGGGGAAAAAAATCCAGCCATAAACATGGTAGTTCTAAATAAAAAGCTATTCACTTTTCATTCTTCTTTGGGTGCCCCCTTTACTTGGTACTGACTGGCAAACTAATGGATCTCTTGCAAAGGAAGTCTTTGCATCACTCACTTCTTTGTAAATCTCTAGGCAGATTAGAGGAATTTTTGCCTTCTTTTTTGCCTTTCCATTAAAATGTTATAAATACTTCCTTTCCATTTCGCTCTCCCACTGCTTTAGACATTGAGATAGTTATATCACAACCACAGATAAATTAAAATGACTGGTGTGAGGTTATAGATACACACAAGAACAAAAGGACTGATGACTGAAAAGAGAACAGTTCTAAATTATTCAGGGAGATTCTTTTTCTTTCCTTGGGGTTTTGAAAGCAATTGAAAAAAGTGATGAATGAATATGAACACTGCATGAACAATCTGACGCTGTCAGACCTAGCATTAGTGCCATGTGCATTTCTCTCTTTTGATCACTCAGTTCAAAACTTGTTCAGTTCTTTTTAAATGCTTAAATGCAGAACTTAAATATTGTCCTCTAATTCCTCTTCAGAAATTCTTACAGTAGTATTTTGGAGTACCTATGTGGTACATACCCATGAGAATCCATTTTTTCCAAACTTTTTTTAACCTTGATATTATTATAAAGGAGAATCTAGGATCTTCAAAGTACTGAAAAACCCAGGAGTAAACCCAGAGGTTTTCAGTTCCTCCCTTCTACTCTTGAATTAAAAACAGTGGAAATATTTTTCCCTTAGATGTACTATCAAAGCAATACAGCAATCAAAAAGATTTAAAAAAAGAAAGTTAATAATGCTCTTAAAGGTGTCATGTCAGCCAGGCTCCTTGAGATTCTGAACAAGAAAAAATAGATTATGGATAAAGATGTGTGGAGTGTGTGCACATGTGCCTACTCAAATAGAGTTACATCACATATTGTGTAAATTATCTGTATCAGCATAAGTAATGATCTCTGGTTGTTGCTATATGCTCACACAAGCAGAACACTGATTATTCCTCTTATTTTCTTTTTTTTTTTGTTGGAGGCAGTAAAGAAACCTCACCATATTTTTTTCCCACAAATCACAGGACTTTTGAGAAAGTTCATTGTGGTCAGATTTTTATCTCTCCTTTTTATTAGTCATGCCTTCAGAACACAAGGGAATTTTTGGGGCAGAATCGGTTGCCAAAGCCAACCTGCAGAACCAGAGAAAGCCTTTCTTGTACCTGACTGGCAACTGGGCACAGCCCACAGACAACGAGCAAATCAGCAAACAATTGCACTTTAGAGGATATTTTCCAAAGGTTAAATCTTCCTAAGGCACTTAGTTCTCCCTAATTTTGTGAATCAGCTGTTCATAAGTTGTTCTACATTATTTCAGACACAATGGCTGTAAGATACCTGTTTAAAAAAGCAGGACTACAGAATATTGTTCCTGCCAGCCACACAGAAATGTCATTATTTTCTACATTGTGAAACAAAACAAACCAAAAAAAAAAAGACAAACCAAAAATACAAATTTTAACTTGCCACTCAGTTGCAGAGTGAGTAGAGGACAAACAAAAACTGGAGAAACAAAGCTTATATATATGTGTATGTATGAATATATAGCTGAACAAATCTAACAAAAAGTAATACATATGAAAGCATTAAAACACTACTTATTTTTATGGATGTTGCTAAGGTCACAGAGGTTTAGAGAAAATGGCTTGATTTATATTCCAGGTGTTTCTTCTTGGAGGTTTTAGGTTTCCAGTATATTCCCAAAAATGCTACAGCTCAGTAATGGGGGACAGAGGGGAAGGCTTCCATGTCTTTCTGTGATTTTTACAATATTGAGAGCTGAAAGGGTTTGGTTTTCTTTTGCAACTTGGTTTCATTTTTTAATCAGCACACAAGTTGACAACGAATCTGATGAAATTGCCTTGACTATCCAATAGTTTAATAACCTTAACTATTAATTTGGTTTTCATTTGTTTTCCTTCTTTTTTCAAGGTGTTCTATTAATGCTATAGGTTTTGACTTCCCCTTTATGCTCTTCAATTGTTTGACATGAAAGGCTATAAGTCAGACAGACAGCTTTGGACAACTATTTTCTACCTACTTTACGCAAACAGATTCATCCACTGAAGTTGCAAGTAGGAGCAAAGTCAGTCCTTCAGGGACTCTTGCAATTCCTCCAAAGGTACCTGCATTTCTCAGCTCCTTCAGAATTTTGAACTCCTCTCTGTTTCTACTTCTGCTTTGCAGTTTACTCTCTCCTGTAACTATAACTGTGTTGTAAATGAGACCAGTGTAGTGACCTTAGCTTAGGAAAAACTCTGTCAGCAATGAAGAGTATGATAGAATTCCTAAAGGAATTTCCCTCCGTTGCCAGTGTGTACATATAAAGCTTTAAAAATGAAAGTATAATGCAAAAGATCTCATGCATGTATAACAGACAGCCTGAGGACTGCATGGTATAAAGAATATTATATGTAGAGCAACAGTGTCCATAAATAAATTGTTGGCCTCTGTCTTTTCCTTGTCACACAAGGACCATACAGCTGTCTTTCCCATTATCAGTCCCTGGTAGTCATCACTAACAGAAACCTTCTATTCATCTTATTTAATGTGACTTTGGATCCAGTGCTCAGTGGAAACAAAGAAAAAAATTATCTATACTTCCATGGTTTTGGATACGACCCTCTCAGCTGGAAAATAAGATATATCTCCTAACACAGGAAGTACCAGAAGCTTATCCTGCAGCAATATTCTGCCTGTATTTGTTGCACTGGTTTCTTTTTGGCTGTGGTTTAACTCTGATGCTAATATTTTGTTCCTTCTGGCAAAAAAAAATGTGAACCAAATCCTACTACAATGAATGAATGAAAACACTGCTGGCTACAACTATCACATTGTAGCATTTCTCATTGATAAGTCAGTGTAATTATCTTTATTTTTCAGGGCAAAAAGAAAGGCAAAGTGAAGAGGTGTGATTTATTCAAAAGGCTGACAGCAAAGGTAAAGAATTCCAGAGTCTAAGACCTGGGCTTGAAGGATTATTTCGGCAGTTTGGGACAATCTGTCAGTCGGGTGAGACAGTATTCTTGTGTATGTTTTACACACTGTGTTTTCTAGCATAGATTTCATTCATGTTTATGTTATCACTGAAACTATTGCAGTATAAATTATCAGAGTACTTGCAACTTTTTCTGTGATACAAGTTTTCCTGAAAAATTCTGCCAGAAGACTAATTTCTCACAGAGCATATCAAGTCATATCTCATTAGGAAGCTGTGAAGACAGAGCTATTCTGGAGCCCAGATGAGGAGTATCCCATCCAAAAGTGGCAGGGTACAAATCTGTCTATTCACACATTTTATCTCTTGCTGTCTTGGACTGCTTTTGCTTCACAATGTATACCTTTGATCAGTGAAGGAGTTAAAAAAAGGATAGTTTCTCATTTACCTACTGCATGTAGGATATGTTTCTGAAACATAATTTGTGGGCAGATCACTGACATCTAATGTCTAATTCAGGTTTTTGGATAGACTACATGTATGCAGAAACATCTCATGGTGTCTACATTTCTCAAGATCTATAAAATAATTAAAACACTGTCTCTCCACACAATTATTTAATCATAAAGCAATTGAACTGACTAGTGGAGTTATGTTTGCTCATCCCAGCAACCAGAGATTCCCATCACTGTCACTCACATCCCAATAATTATTTGTCTATTTCACAGTGCATGATTTCAATTCCATGTATATCTAACTGGGATGACCCCAGTTTCTGTCCTTTAAGAGATTTGCTTTATTTTAGAGATTGAATTATTCTTTTCTATCTAATGTTTACTTTTAGTATATATTATTATCTTTTTTGCAACGACTCAAAATCATGCTTGATTTACCTTTCTCCCAGCTTCTTAAATGATTGTCTGGTGCATACATGTCAGATTGAGGGCACTGAAGAAGGTCAAAGCAATGACAGCCTTCAGGGCTCTGCCAGTGAATGCTAAATTGCCTACTCATCACTCAGCACTACCACAAGCTCATCCAGAAAATACAGCCAGAGCATAATGGAAGCAGTGCTTGAATAAGCTTCAGACCTTCTTTTCATCACTCATAGCTTTCCAAATTTTACAGTTAAGGCCTGATTTTCTCAGCAGTAAGCATCCTCTCCTCACCCTGGCTTTCAGAGGAATTGCTGTTCAAGAATATAGCTCCTGTAATTCTTACTTCCCCCCTCATAACAAGAAAGGCTTGTTACTGGACAGCCTGAAGGCATGACAGTCAGCACACTGGCTGGGGAAGCAGAATGTTACTAGGGTGAAAGAAAGGAATATATGGAAACCAGACTCCAAAACAGATTCATTGTTTCAGTGGTATCCTGACAGGAGCAATTAGGGACTTACTGGGTTCCTTACCAGCATAGAAGTGAATTCTTATAATTGTTATCACTCTGGCTTAGGGTGCTGAAACAGAAGTCTGCAGGTATTAAGTCTGAAGGCATGTCATTCCTTGTTACGCTTTTGTTTCCTTTGTCATGAAAACAAGCTGCTTATTGTCTAGCTATGTCCACACCTGCCACTAAATAAACCATTCCATTATCAACCTTTTATTTCCAGTGTTGGAAGTGCTCCAGAAACATAGAAAAATTACTTTAACAGGACCTTAACTTTATGTCCTTTAAGTTAGAGCTTACAGTCTTTTAAATGTGGTCTGTTGGAAATGAATACAGGTGAGATTACAAGTGTACTACCAATCTCTAGTTTGTATCACTTCCATCTACTTTTGGCCACATTCTGACACTTTATTTGCATTAAGAAGGACCTTAAGTCACTAAGGTAAGCAAAATACTGCCCAGCTTGGGTGTTTCAGAATATGGTCATTTATAAATAATATTTTTCTTCAGCTACGAGTACCACAAAAGCAATCCGACTCTGACAACTGAAATGAGTTCTTATCATCTAATGCATAATTACCAGCTACAAAAATGTTGTCACACAACTGTCATTCTACAGTGCAGCAGAGAAATCCCATTAGCTTCAGATGCTGCTGCTGGTGACAGTGACCTGTAGCACCAAAAGGCTAATGGAATTGCACAGGTGTCACCACAGACATAATCTGTAATAAGTGAAGTTGTGCAAGTGTAGCTGAGAGCATAATTTAGCCCACAGGGTACTTGTTTGGGATGAGCTGTGTACAATGGAAAGAAGCCAGTATGACTGGAAGGGTCTAAGCTGAGTTTGAAGTCCTGGCACTTGGGAAAAAAACAATTTCCAGGAGAACTTGCTGACATAAGGTGTGGAAATTCATGAAACTTAGTGAGCCACAGCTTTCTATGTCAATATGTCATGCCCTTTTGTGCCTCTTTTCATGGTTGAACTGTTTTTCAAACAATTGAAAAGGAGATTTGAAAGGTCAAACATGAAAATTTCACCAAAACCATAAAAAGATTTCTCAAACTAGGAACTTATCAACAGTTTTCTTAATCTGTTCATATTTCTAACACAGTGCTACTTCCATAAAGGCATATATCAATTTTCACCATGTTTTTGGATACTTGTGGAAACATTTCTGTCTGTCCTTGAACAGATATTTATTAAAATACATGTGTACATTCAACTGAACTTTTAAATATACTCTTTTTCTGATCACTAGTTTAGATTCTGTTCTACCATCAGTTAATGACCCTAACTGCAATGTGATTATATGCTGCTATAATTATTTTATCACTGATAAGATTACAATGGTTGGATAAGACCACTCAGCTTTTGAGTTTGAAACATATCAGGGTAAGCACATAAAGGATTTTATTCCATTAGAAGAACTAAAAGGATGAGGTTTGCTTTTTTATGTCAGCACTATGAAACCAAGTTAGTGTTTAATGATGAAGGAAACTGACATAGGATACGGTCTGCACCTAAACCTCAAACAAAAAGTGAGAAGTATCTATTATTCTTTCATTCATATTGTTTCTAACAAACTCCAGCTCTCCTTTCATTTCCAACTCTAATTTAGGTAGCCAAAACCCCTAAATATGCAAACCTCAGAGAATCTGAACTACAAAACCAAATCTCCATGGTGTCTTCAGGCACAGCCATTGATTGTAACAGAAGGGCAGCACAAGCAGGGTCACACATGCCTTCCATGGGACAGGCCATCCTGCTGCAGCACTGGGGGAGTCCTGGAAGGCTTTATGCAAACCCACGGCACTGTGTTCTCCTGCCTCTTTCCTTCTCCCCCAGCTTTAACTGCTGAGCTGCCACTGCAACACACTGGCCAGCAAGCTATTTGTGGGTTATTTTCCTTTGCAGACAAAAGATGATCAGCGTTCCTCAATAGCAACTACTATAAATTGATATTGCAGGAAACAGCACATAAGTGAAACATGAAAGAGAAATCCCAGAGATTTTCTTTTGAAAGGAATAGGGCAACCCCTTCTTCCTTCAATAAATTAATAAAACAGCCACCAAAATAAGTGAGTTTTTAAGCCCTTTATCTCATCTGTATCAATTAATTTGCACTAAAACTCATAATATTTCACTTAGTTCTCAAAATTTTCTTTTTTTGGGCATGGAGCGGCTGTCACTTCAATAAAGATTTTTTTCAAAATGAAGGTTCAAAGCTGCTGCACGCACTGATCACTTTAATGCAGGCACTGCACTGTAGCAAGTTGAAAGGAAATCTCATTAGAAGAGGATTCTAGGACAAAAAAAGCACCATCCCTGTTAGTGCTAATTAGCAGGTTTTGCTATTTCAAACGAAGTTCCAAAAAGTGGATGAGTGGATGGATTACTTCACCCCAGTGGTATTCCTTCAGGTCAAGGGTGAGGCACCTGGTGAAGGTGGTGCTAATTCTTGTTCTGATTCAACAGCTACATAGCCTGCCAAATTTCTTAATCCAGCACTAGTCAGAAATTCATTTCTGTAAGCCTGCAACAACAATATCATGAAACAAAAGAAATGTCATTTCTGTAAGAACTGATGGAGCTCTTTCTTACAAAATTAACAGAACAATAAGTAATAAATGTGCAAAGTTCTCAGGATTTTAAATTCTGATGTGTATTTTAAAAATAGTCTGTGTGATACCCTAAGGCGGCTATCCACTTTAACCATACTATTAACAATTAACGTGGCAGGTGCACAGGCAGAACATACATTTTCTAGTCAGGGGATAACTGAAAGTGCTGCACACTGAATTCAGAAAACACAAGGAATGAAGGAACCAGTGAATCAGTGCAAAGGAAATACTCACATGACTTGGGGGAAAAAAAAACCCTGTAAGGTTTCTGAAGCAGGTTATAACTTTAAAACACCAACTGGTCCTCTGATTCAGCTCAGCTTGGGTTATAGAAAGTCATAGGCTAGTAATCAAATTCACAGCATATACAAAGCCACCCACAAAATCAGAAACTACATAATCCATCCAACCTGTCAGGATTTTTAATCACCTGTACCTTGACAGTACATTAAGAATTTATTCACCACATCTGTTTATGTCAATTTATGTTTTCTTTAACCATGCACAAGAAAGCACAAAATCATTCACAACCGGTTTCAAAATAATATACTAACAATAACCAACTCCTTAGTCTTTCTTGGATCAGAACCTCAGAACCTAGAGTCTCCCTTGACTCAGAATATTTCAGAAGTACACCCAAGTGCATCCAGATGACCATTCTACGCAGGACCTGCAGACTTCCAAGTGCAAAACAGTCCTACACTACAAGAAGATATCTGTAGTTCTCAAAGAGATAAAACTAGTGTGTCCATGCATCATATTTAATTGTGGTTGTTTGTTTAAAGATAATTATACACTTAGTACTCTTGTGGTTCTCCAGTCAAAAAAAAAGGGATGCAGGAAACTGGAGACATTTTAAATTCTGGTTAAACTCTTTTAGATGTCCTTCCTGTGAATGTAAATCTCTTTCAGCTTGACCATAGCTCTGTCTTTCTTAGGTTAGATTTTTTTTCAGGTTTTGCCAGCTGTAGAGCCCCTGAATTTCAACTTACCTCAAAGGAGATAAGAAGACAGAAGAGCAGTTTATGGTTGTACTTTGTTGCCAAAGCCTTGAAAAGCATCTGATGCTATACGGGGGGG
>VXBX01002569.1:741809-753370 GCA_013400415.1 Scytalopus superciliaris
GGGGGAAGAAAAAAAAAGAATGTCCATTCAAAACAGGCAGTCTATATTGTTTAGTAAAAAAACTTTGGTAATGGTATCTAAATTTTCCATTATTTTCTTGGCTATCTTTCACCTTGACAGCAACTCACTTAAGCTGTCAGAGACCTTTTAAGGGCAGCCACTCTAAATTAATTTTACTGGGACTTAATTATTGTCAATTTTATTTAAAAGAAAATAAAATCTAGCAATTACAACTAAAGGAATTTTCTAAGATTCACTGGAGATGATTGAAAAACTTCCACTGGGGTAGACAGAAAGCAGAGTGGACAATGAGATCCCCATGGGGGCTGCATGTTTTGCTGTATACACTTCTCATTCTAAGCTGCTTTTAATGGGATTTATCTCTATCAGGTTCTCTAATCTCAGTCTTTTTCATGTGTTTCACAAACTGCAACATGTTTACAGGCATATGTCGTTCTGAAATAATGAATTCATTTAACTATGCAGTTTATTACTGCCTTTTGATTGTTCCAGTAAGTGGCACAGCCATGCTCATTCCTGAATGCTGGAGCTGGAGATGGGATGGGTGTAAACACTTGAAAGACACAGGACATGAGTACATTGGTTTTAACAGAGACATAATCAGTAGGGGCAATAGATTGCCAGTTTTGATTTGGAGTTTGAAAGCCAAATGAAAGCCTGCTGAGGCAAGGTGGGTATTTCTACCAGTCATACTGCAGCACAGCACTTGTGTTTGGTGAGAGGCAATGAGGGAGGATTAGCATGACCTTTTCTTAATGAACAGGGCTAAAAAACTTTAGGGACTGGATGGTAAACAAAGCAGAGAGCTTTGTAAAAGAACAGAAATCACATAACTTTTATTAAAGCTTGTTTTGTTTAACTTTGATTTTCAAATCTGTAAGGTATTTTCCTATCACTGACATTTGATATCAGTTTTATATCCCAAAGATGGGAACCAAATTTATCATGGGGCCTCATTCAAATTGGTCAGACTGAACTTGTTTCATTTTTAGATACTAAAAAAGTAAAAGCAGAAAACTCAATGCACATTGTTGATACAGTATATTAAAATACATTAGAAAGGGAATCCATTGGTTGTGAAATCTGACACAAAATTTTAGTACTCCAGATACCTAAAGATCTAGAGAGCTTGATTCTACCTGTGTCATTTGATTCACAACATTACCTTGATGTCTCTTAGTCTCTGGAACTATTAAAACTTGAAAGAGAAAATCAAAGTCGTATCTTCTGCCTTCTCTACGAGACTTTGATGCTTCCATGCTTACGCCTTCTCTGTCCTCAGAGGCAGCACAGTGTCTGAGCCATTGCACTGGAGCATGTATCAAATAGAAACCTTTTATGCTTCCAAGGGAAATTGGTTTCAGGGGTATTTGATAACATTATCCTCCATGTCTCCAATTTTCTGCAGTCTTCCTTCTTCCTGAGCCAAAAAAAAAAAAAGAATTTATGTTTCCTGTCTCTATACTCCATATTTAACCCAGACACTGACAACACTCCAGGGAAGTATTTGCACTTTCCCAGAATTGTTTGGGCAGAGAAAGCCAGTATTGCCAAAGTTATTGCAGAATGTGGTTGGAAAATTTTCTGGTGGAGAAACATCTTATTGCAGTGTCTTTCAATATAGTAGCAGTTTATTTGTCATTTTCATTACTAACTACAGAAACACTTTTAAATATGCTTCATTTCAATTAGTCCATCTTCTGTATACTTTGTAAATATGCAATGTAATAAGGTGTTTCACCAGCATTGGAACAAATGGAGAAAGATTCTTCAGAGCATTCATGCTTCATGGAAAACTAAAGGAACGCAATGTGAAGGTATCACTGTTTAACAAATATGGGATCCTAACACAAGAGAAAAACTAACAGATTTACTGGATGTTCTGTTTTTTTGATCTGGTTTGGTTTTTGGTTTGTTGGTTTGGGTTGGTTTTGCTTTGTTTTTTTAATATTGGAAAAGCAATAGAGAGAATAAAACTAAAATTAAAAAATAACAACATAAACAAAGCTCTACCCAAGGTTTGGGCATTCCTTGATTTTTCTTTAATGTGGATTCTGTAGTGCATAATATGCAGTGAGTTTGAACTTCACATGTTCCTTTAAAGAGATCATTTGCCAGGCTATTTCACAAAATTTATGGGAATTTAATATTACTCATCCCTTTACAAATATGGTTTAAAGTCAACAGTAAGTTCAAAAATAACTTACAGGCTGATGATGAATATTTCCTTCAGAAACCAGGCTAAAATTTAAGTGATACTATCAAAATCACCACAGAACAATCAGTACTTTCAGTAATGCTGTTCCCGGGCAGTTAATGAGGTCCAAATTTAAAAAAAATAAATCAAATACTTAGTTTTTAATTTGATTTCAAATAAATTCATAATTTTAACTGCAATTTGTAATTTACTTTAGGATAAAAATTCAAAGTTTTGGGCAGGGAAGCTGTTCAGGCACCTCTACTATTTTGAGGGATTTAGTTATTGAACTTGATCACCAATGATCCATCATTTTGTCTCTTGATGATGTTGAGAATGAACCTCTAAAACAGAAATTTGTATCTTAAGCAAGTCAGACTGCCTTCCTGCTCCAGCAGCACCTGGCTGTTATCTACAGAATAATGAAAATGTGTTATTTAGATAGTAAAACAAATAACAAAGATATGCTTGTTTTTGAAAGACCTCAGACTAATTCACAGACAAATGATCATATATCTGGAAACAGGAAGAAAGGATAGTATGAGAAAACTATTCATCTAAACTTTGGACAACAAAGAACAACATAGTTCAAATTCAGGTTCTGTAATTCCTCATCTCTTGCTTTAGCTACTAGACTAGAGAATCACCAGGGAACAAGTCATGGGCCATACAGAAATCATATATTTCCCATACCATATTTCAGATTAATGTCATACCTCTGGATCATAGCATCCAGGTCAGCATTCATTTCATTTTAAATTAATGTTTTTCAGTCAAATAACAAAAAAAATTCTCCACAGCAAGAGCAGTCAGCAGGTGGCATTTATTCCTATAATGGAGCTGCCATTAAATCATTTTTATCCCCAAAGGGTGGTGCACACACCTAATAGAGTGATATTGTTACAGTGTGTGTAACAATGGATGGATGCCAAGCCAATGCTTCTGAAGAACTGCAGAGGACCCTGGGCTATGAAGTTGCTCAGTAAGGAAGTCACAGATAAAATTTGGTGCAAGTAAGTGAAGATGATACAGCCAGGAGAAAAACTATCCAGCATTATCATGGAATTATAGTCTTTCAACTGATAGTCACACAGGAGTGAGATTTTCATATTATAATAAATATCACTGTGAAAACATCAGGTCAGTGCTCAGCAGTGTTAGAAAGCATACTTAGTGTTAGAAATTATTGAAAAGTAATAAAGACTAGAACAGACAACGCTATTATGCCACTGCAGAAATAGGAGTCTGTTTCCTCTCAAAAAGCATACTGTGGAGTTGGGAAAGGCTACAGGTGGGTGGATCAGATGCATGGAACTGCTTTTGTAGAAGGAGCAACTGGGTAGACTAGTATCTTCTGTTTGAAAAAGAGAACTGAAACCTGAGTAGAGAAAGATCTCTAATATTGTGAGTGTAAAGGAGACAGTGAATAGAGATTGATTGTTCACTGCTTCTTCCAATACAAAGGAGGAAGGGAGAGAGAGGGAAAGAAATCAAATAAAACTGCAGGGCTGGAATCAGATCAAACATCTTTGCACAGCATAGAATGGTGAGATATTTCTTCATACAACATGTATTTAATTTATCTATTAGTTAAGTTACAAGCTACTTTCCAAAAAAGTCAGCAGATGCTAAAAGACTGCACAGGTTGAAAAACAATGTCCAAAAATGACTAACGAAATTCCATGACTCCCATTAAAAACAAAGAGCTCTGCTTCAAGACATACATTACTCAGAAATCACTCAAAGCTAGAAAAATATTCAGAGGACATAATGCTGTGTGCTTGCTCAGGCCTCTAGTCTACCCTGTACTCCTGCAGCAGTTGGTCAGCACCATCAAAGCCACAAGGTGCTGGACTAGAATGACCTTGGTCTGACTCTATCCTTGTGTCTAAACAGAAATTCTTCCAGCAGCCCACAGGCATTATTCAGCTAGGAGCTATCTAGTTCTGTTTTTCTCACACTTCAGATTTCTGACAATTCTTTTACTCTTTTGAAGTAAATTAGATGATAGAAAAATATTCAGTAGAACAGCCTTCTCTATCATTGTTTGTGTATATGTTAGAGAGAGTGTGAAACAGAGAGAAAGAGGGAGACTAGCTGTTGACATTTTCAGTAGAATAAAAGGGTCTGTGATCCCTTTCCCAGGAACAACTGAAGTCAGATCATCATCTGGGTACACTGGAATAGTCCCACTGCAATCAATGGAACTGCACTATTTAGCCTAGTAGAGGATTTGAGTTTCTTAAGCCTCAGAAAGGCTCTTAGATTTGCAAAACTAAATTGCTGACACAGAACACTGCAAAATTTTTCAATTTGTTCAGCTGGTTATACATTTCACTGTAAGTCAGATCTCAGATCCATCTACTCTTCGCCCATTAATTCTGTTCCAAATCTGACCTTGTTTGTCCCTTGACCCTGTTTTGCCACAGTTCATAGTAATTCTTTTATTCGTGCAGCTCCATCTATCTTAAAATCTCTGCCTCCTTTCTTACTTTGTACTATGTACTAGAAAAATATCCATTAAATTTTCATGTGCTGCATAGTGTGCCAAATTACTTCATGAAGGACACTTCATAAAATGCTGTTCTGACAACAGTATCAAATCTACTACATAGTTTATATAAAACTAATTTTGTGATTCAACATGTGAACATCAATCCCTACAAACAGGATTAGTTTAATAATAATTTCAGCTCAAGAAGAAATAATAAAAATTTAAGAAAAAAAAAGTAATAAAAGCAGGTGTTGTTAGTGTTGGTGCTGTGCAGAAGTCCTGGGAGTAATCAAGTGAATGTTGAAAATGTTGAATTAATGGCTTTGCAAACAAGCAGTTCACAGCAGAAGGCACTAAAGCAGTCTTCAGACACTGTGTCAGTTTACAACTTAAGCTCTCTTGTATTTGCAATTTTCTCTATGTAAGTCAGCATGTTTTCAGAGTATTTTCCACATCTATTTATCACATTTGATTTTGGGGGAAGGGCTGCTTGGAAAGTTTGGTTGATTTGCAATATTTACTTCGCATCTTCCCAACATATAAAATACCACCATAGATGAACAGACTAAGATTTTCCACCTTCTACATTACATTCTCTAAGGTGAGCAAAGCAGTAAATCAAATTGCTATAAAATCCACCTTCATGATTCTTGTTCTATCGCACCTTTTATAAGGACAGATAGCATTCTTAATTTATACTAGGTATGCAGGTATGTATGGCTAAAGAATATTTGAGTTACAGTCCTGAGATTAACAAATTCAGTTCTACATTGATGGGTGTTTCCATCTCCAGTGGATACCATTAGATTCAGTGGTTCAGAAGTTTTTAGATAAGACACAGGAGTCGCTGTTTTAGTAGACACCAAAACTGCAACACAGCTAGGGTAGGAATGAGGAAATAGGGTGGAAAAAAGAGGAATGAGAGAGCAAACTGTATATGTAGACAGCTCAAGAAAATGGAATCCCACAGGTAAGAGAGCCCTTGAGTCCAGAGGCTGTCACAGTTTCCAGGCCAATTGCATTGCTGTCTTTTCCAAAGCCCTGCCATGTACCACCGTGTCCAGTCTCAAGACCTCCTCCACCTGCTGTGAAAATTTAGTTATTCCCTCATTTGTGAATTCACTCCCAGCAAAGTGCAAGCCTGCAACATGCCTGAGCTGTGTCCCACAGGGAAGTATACACAGACCCAGGGAATGGAAACAGAAGTAGTTCAGGTAACAGAAATAAGTGTAACTGCTTCAGCAGCGAGAAATGCCTGAGCTAATTAACCCTGTTGCTTCTCAGTAGGATGAATTAGCCTTTGCTGAGCTCTGGCAGCTGCACTGCACTTCATTCCAGGATAGCTAGGGTATGTAAAGCCTGTTCAGCAGGTCCAGCAGAGGGTGGGCCTTGTAATAGAATCTTTGTTATTTCTAAAACACAAAGATTAATTTCTTTAAAATGCAAAGTCTACTATAAAATCACAGAAACAGGTAAAGCTTATTATTCTTCTAAGGGCTCACCAGCCCACCTAAACACAATGCTAAAGCATCCATGCCGCCTGTAGTCATTGTCCATTCTGGGGGCTGGGTGAAGCATCCTACCTAATCCTTGTTCTCTTCTAAGGTCAGTATTTGCTTTCTCATCTATGTTGCTGTTTCCCCTTTTTCTTTTATGTTCTGTAACTATGTTTTAAAAGTTCCCTTTCATTGAAAATGCAGGCTACAGCACAGTGGTTGCATTACATGTGCACTATGAAGTGTACTGTCAGCTGACAATTTCTTTAATTTCCAGAAACTTTCCAGGTGCTCAACCTCCTGGAGAAACAGGCAGTTATCTCTTCTTCCAAAATCTTGTTGTAAAGGGTGATCATGTTCACAGAAATCCATGGTAGGTAGTGCCTGACCATCTGACACTATTAGCCTTTTCATACTTACTGGGAACACTTCCACCAGCAAAAAAACCCAAGCACTGGTCTCTCAGAGCCAGACTATTACTAGCTGGTAAGGAAGAGCAGCAAACCAGTGAAGAAAACCAAGCAGTTCTCACTGACAATAGATCACCATCCAGCCATTGCATTTCAGAGTCACTCTAAAGAAGATTAAAGGTGTAAATATAAACTTAGGCTTCTGTTGCTGCCTGCCACTAAGAGTCTTTCCAAGATCACATTAGGGAATACTTTGTCTAGGCTTAGCACATTGCAAAACAGCTTCTCCAAATTGCCAGCCATGTGGCAGTTGAGATAATGCCCAGGTATCTGCACTAATGGTCTGTGGTGTGTTTATCATATGTTAACATTCCCCCTGAAATTAAGGAACTGTTACAAAAGTTTCTGCAGATTGACAGTCTTTAGCATTACTAAATGCAATGTCTGCTTGGAACAGGGATAATTTACACTTACAATTAAATTTACATCTCAGAAAGAGTGATATTTTATAAACAATAATTACAGCTTAGCAAAGTTTAACAAAGAATAACAGCAGATCTTAGTTAATAGTTAACACAGCCATGTTGTTCCAATAGCCTTTTCTTTACCTTTCACTGCGTTACCCTAGTTTTATAGAGGAAAAAAATAATACAGAAGTGGAGGGATTTTGGTTAGATTTTCCAGCACTAACCTGCTTCTGCACCAGGTCTGCTTGACAAAGGAGGGGATGGAAGGGCAGGAAAACCTCCCAACATTTAACTTGTTTGGACTGGATGGAAAATTCAGGTCAAGGTGTGCTGTGATTTCAGTGAATCCTTTGTGAAGCATCAATTTTATTACAGAATCGAATCATGAGATAAAATGGGATTTAGGTTTAGGGGTTTTTTTTTAAATAACTGATGAAAATACCTGGAGCCAGGTAAACTTTAAAGCCAGTCCTGCCGATAGTAAGAAGCTTCATACACATTCAGACACTCTGTGCCCCAGAGATTTGACTCACACCTGTTTTGTTTCATGTTGTCAAGAAGAAGAAGAGAAAAAAAAATATATTATACTTGAGAGTTTAACCCCTGGGTCAGATTACAGGAGAAAAGGAGAAAAAAAATCTACTTCAACAGGTTTAAGCAGTACAATAAATCTGTTCTGACAGATATTTGACAGCCATGTTTTTACTGACCTCCTCCCGTTTGAGGAGATGGAAAGGAAAGCAATGCTTATTGAAGGTCATTTTGGAACAAATAAGCAATAAAAACAATCAGAAAATTCATATGATTATGTTGCAGCAGCTAAGGGTCTGTCTGAGTTTAATAGGATACAAATGTAGCTGTTTACCTTGCAAGCCT
The DNA here is from genome assembly GCA_013400415.1 of Scytalopus superciliaris. Taxonomy (NCBI): domain Eukaryota; kingdom Metazoa; phylum Chordata; class Aves; order Passeriformes; family Rhinocryptidae; genus Scytalopus; species Scytalopus superciliaris. The sequence goes on from VXBX01002569.1 coordinate 749,771, forward strand.
GGCAGACTACTGGCCTACATTTATTACAAATCAAGACACTTCAAAATATATATTTTAAAGAAAGTTCTTCTCTACTAATTAATATGAATATTAAACCACTCCTACATATACAGTGCCTGGAAGCAATTCTATGATACCTTTTCTACACCAGGCAATTACCAACAGAAGTACATTTTTAGACTAAGTAATTCTAATTGAATATCATCCATGAACATTTCAACAAGATGGAAAGAACCACAGTATTCAGAGCAGAAGAGACTCCCCTCCCGTGAAGCTGTACATCTCATTAATCAAACATAAACAGAATCTCCCTGTCAGGACTGTTGGTGCATATCCATCGAAGACTATGGAGCTGTAAAAATTTGCATCAGCTGAGGTAAATCCCAACCCTGATCCAGATCCCTAGCAGTTTATTGTTATTTTATGTTTTTCTAGCTGCAAGTTTTAGGTGGGCAAAAAACATTACTACTGACAAAGAAACATGAAATCGTTACAGGAAAGAGAAAATTCAAAAGCCACAGTGAATTCCTTCTTTTAGTACTTTGGGTAACACTATAGTCCTACACTGTCAGTTATAAGACTGGTGGACTAAACATCCAGGAAGCAATGTTCTTTTTAAAAATTACTTGTATTTGTAGATGCAGGGAGAACATAAGGGAAGCAGACAATAATAATCCTTCTGGGCCAAAACAAATGTTCAATTAACACCAAAAACCATCTCCCTACCGTTACAAGAAAAATACCCACAAGATAAAAGAATTGGAGAACTATATTTGATGCATCAATGCTCTCTAAACTCCAACAATTTCATCTCAAGGACTTCCTGGTTTGATTATTGTAGAAGAGCTGGACTGTCCAGCTGCTCTACAAATTCCACCAGTTTCCTAATTTATCCAAAGAAAGAGGAAAAAATGGTACATATTCCATGACTTTGTAGTCATCCAGCCTTACAGAACATTAGAGATTTAAAAACAAGGCAATCCTAACAGTGCTGCAACACTGACATTGTAACAGCAGGAAATCTGAAAAAATTATCTAAGATACTGTATATGGAGTGACATTGAGGTTTCACAAGAGTCCAAGAAAATTAGACGTCCAGATCACCCTGAATTTCAGAGGACATTTTCTGGATTTATGACACTTGCCTCCTTTGAATATTTTTTTAATGGTATTTCTGACACTTCTGATATCCCTTTAGGACAAAAATATACACATCAGACTGTGCTGATGATTTCCAAATTATTTTGCTAGCATAATGGAAGTTTCTGTAGACATGTTGAAAGGTAAATGAACTTGGAAAGTGAACAACTAGTTTTTCTCAGTAATGGTCCTTCCTGCTTTAGCTTGGAGCTCCTTAGTGGGACAGAGTAGGTAGGTTTCCACTACAGTGACCATTTGAGAAGTTTTAGCAAAAATTCAGTTTCTGATGTTATCAAGTCATCCCTTATCACATGCAGAAACCAATAACTTTAGGTTCACAGGAGACAACAAAATTGTTCAGGTTGGAAAATACCTCCAAGATCATCGAGTCCAACCATTAATTCAGCACTGCCAAGTCCACTAAAACATGTCCCCAAGTGCTACATCCACTTGTTTTTTGAACACTTCCAGGGATGGTGATTCCACCACTTTCCTGGGCCACTTGTTCCAATGCCAGACAACCTTTATATACATACAGACATATATATGTCTGTATAATAAGAACTGGATTTGTCTCCTAATTAAATATGAACTAATATCACTATTTCTTTTCATCTTAAGACTGGTCTTTTAAAATTTATATCTGAAAGTCCTTTACAGCCTATCATTTTCGAGTAAAGAAAACTGAAAGACTTAAGAATAATAAATTATGCTGTGATCTGTATTGTTTGTTTGGAAGAACAAAAACAATTGGGCTATATAGGGTTAGAAAACTGATACCTAGAACTTACTCATCAAACTTGGATAAAGAGAAGACATTCATTCATATTTGAAAAATTCTGTATGTTAAATTGTTATGTCAGTGTCACAATGACATGTAGGACATCAATCAGCCATTTAACAACAGAAATAGTTCTTGATTTTTCAAAATTATGTTTTCAAACTTAGTGCATGTATTTCCTCAAAGACTCATTAGGGATTTGTGATAGATACAATTTCATTTTGCTATACTCCAAAGGTTGAAAATTTGATACAAGTGCTCCTTATGCCATCTTTCAAAGAAAGATGGAACAGCTCAGGGGGCTGTTCTGTATCAAACTGCAGTTTATTGTATAATTGTAGCTTGTTACCTTTTTGTTATCATATTTAGTACTTAATTTTAAGCTTGCACATTTCATTATGAAGAGCTTACTGGAACCTTGATAAGTCTATTCGCTTTCTGTTGATGACTCTTGAGCAGCTTAGAGCATAACTAAAACCAGAGTGCATGATAAATATTTTATAAAGATATCCATTGTCACCTATTTAACATTCATAATGGACTGGGAATGCACCCTAGAATATGTATTAACATTCTACAAATGTTTTGCTACTACTAACATATATTTGTGTACATTTTTAATCCTTTCTAAGTCATGCAGCATTGTACCAGTATAGAAGAACACATTCAGAAAGTTGGTGCATGTTCAAATGATTGCATCACAAAGCCATTAGTCATTTGGAACTCCCATTCTTACCACATTTTGGCAGATAACTAAGTCACAGCATAAGGGAATGGTAAATTTATACAATGAGACTTACTGGGAGGACGGACTCTATTTTATAATCTCCTGCCTAATATACTCCATGGGGCTCTGGCAGGCTGTGAAACTGCACTAAGTCTGTGAGACAAAAGACCTAAAGCAAATGATCATCTCTGTATGATTTTCAATCTTATTTTTCTCCTGTTAAACAAACTTTTTGTAAGTCTTGATTTAATTCAGATTAAAAGCTCTGTTTTAAATGAACCATACAGCTAAATTTGGAATGTCCATAACTGGGAAAAAACCCCAATTATTGAATGATCTACAGAAATTTGGGAAACAAGAGCAGCCAGCATAGAAAAATTCAATATTATTAAGAATAAAAGAGAGTAAAAAGCACATATACAGAAACAGTGGAGAAAGTGACAATACCAAAGTATATTTTTACTATATGATCTTGCCTTTTTTTTTTGTCCAAATAATGAGATAATTTTCACATATAATATATGCAATTAGGACAAAGATATGAAAAAGTTAATCCTTGAGAAGATTTTTATCAAAAACTTTTGACTACTGTTCACCTCTCCACTCAAAGTCATGGGATCTAAACTTGTATAAATAATTAATGCTTCAGTTCAGAGTTCTTACTTTCTCTATTTTTCTTGTCCAATGAATAATTCATTATTTTTGCAAAATGGAACACTTTAAATAGCAAAGATTAAGAGAAAGCCATCTTCAAATACTCCATATCGCTTGATTTGGAAAAGCAATACACCTAAGTTCCTGTCCCTCTTCTGAACTTGGCAGACAGCAGAGCTGCAGGCATCTTTCCCAGATGCTGAGAAGGTGTGTGAAGAGGAGGAACACCAGTGTCTCTACTGTAGTACTAATAATTGTACCCAAGCCTCTTGGACAACCAGATGCAAAAAAAAAAAAA
>VXBX01002569.1:753396-765015 GCA_013400415.1 Scytalopus superciliaris
AAAAAAAAAAAAAATTCATTTTGATTAATGCTATTTCAATGTTTTCTAGTTGTATTATTTTCCCTTGCCTATGTTTTTATCTTGAAGTTCGGTCAAGATGGCAAACAATTTGTACAGCATTCAACTGTTTAGTGCTGTAATCTTTAACGGCACTTCATCTAAGACTGAATTTATATGTTAGTATATCACCTGTCTACTTTCTAACATTTCTTACAATACATTTCTATCAAAATGACTAAATGTTGCAGTCCTTAGACTTCAAGTGTTTATTATCTGAAATCTTAATAAATCCACAAGATGAATAATTTCTAGGGCACACAGAAGATAAGACAGAAGATACTGCACCTTAGATCAGCCCCTACATTGAACCCTTCCCAAGCCCTTAAAAGAATAGTTTGTTTTAATTAGAAGTTTTCATTTTTATTCTATTTTTAAAATACTTGGATCTAGCATGCCTCAGACCTGTATCACCTTTATGTATCTTTCTTTTGATAGTAAAGCTGAGATTTCCAGATAACTGAAAATTGAATCACTTAGCATAAGTTGTAATTATGTGCTCTATTTATACACAGAGAAACAGTTTGAACAGGAAAAATTGCAAAGATCTATCCCAGAATACTTAGGGGGCACAGTCTGTACATAATTTTTAATGAACTAATCTATATAAATTTAATGCTGGTTTAAAATACCCATTGCACTCATTAGCTGATAGGCGGTCAGCCTGAATTCTATAAAACTGTCAGCACATTCCTTCTTTATGGTGACAGACAGCATCCTTATTATCTCAAGCTTTTCATTCCAGTCAGACTGGTTAAAGTGACTATGTTGTCAGAATACAACAGCTCATAAGGTTTTTTTATTACTACTTTAAACCTTTCTCAATCTTGTCTAAATGGCTAGCAAGGGAGTATTTTTCCTCTTTTTTTCTATATTAACTATATGGCAAAGATTTGTGAATCTTGAAACTTCTTCCAGTAAATGCATATAGAAAATGTTCCACCTACTTGGGCAGCTTTTTAATTTGGCTCCAAGTTGCACTGTCTACAACAAGCACTTGAACACCAACGACAGACTGCATGCCATGACCAGGGGAAGTCCAGAAAGAGAAGTTGAGGAAGGAAGGCCAATGGCCTCTAAGACACCATACTTCACTGCTCAGCTGTCCAAAATAATGTGCATTGCACTTTAATTAGCTTGTCCATTTAACATGTGGCTTTAATTATTCATCTCTGGCAAGTCATCACAATAGCTCAACTCATGTCCTCCTCTGAGACATATCACTGCAATATTGCTTGTAATTAATATTCATCTGCTAATGGCTCTTTATGAAGATTCCCAGCAGCCAATCTGAATGAGGCACTCCCCTTGAGCCTTCAAGTACTGTTTTACTAGGAAAAGTTTACACACTTCAGTCATACTGTGAAACTGTGATAGGAGGGAAAAGGAGCAGTAAAAGCTACAAGTTTCTGAAATGTGGCTGCTTGTTAATTGAATACTAAATGAAAATCCACTTGAAACCCTTTTTATTAAGTTCAACAGATTGATTATAAAAAAGATAATGCCCTTTAAATCTACCCATTCATGCCTTTCCTGACATGACCCTCTTTTATCCTCCTTTACAGCAGATTCCTTTTAAACACAAGAAATCAGTAACTTGAAAGAACAGAGAGCATACAAAGAAAACAAAAAGTATTATTTTTTTTCTCCTTTCCTCTCTCTTCCTGCTTTGGGGAACTCACTGAATAGGAAAGTGAATTTAATTTTCTTTCACTCCTTCCATAACATTACACGGTGCTTTACCATTATGGTGTGTACAGCTATGTTTCCATTAACAGGAAACATTTCCCAGGCACAGAAAACGTGAAGTACGTTTATTGTAGGGTACCCCCAAGTTAAGCTAAACTACTCTAAACATGTTATGTGAGCATGTCACTGCAGTGCCTCAGAATCTATATTACATTTATTCTCTTGGCACCCTGTGTTTTAGGTTACTATTTTCTCCCTTTTACATGGTTGTAAATTTAAGTTCATGCAGCATAAGGAGATCTGGGACAGAACAGATTTCTGTTCTCAAACCTGCGTTAGAAGGTTATAGCAGACTCAGTTCAGCAGACTTAGTAACTAACAACCATTTATCGTAAAGATTTTTATTATGAAACCAGAGCTTCAGGCTTCTAACTTCATTATGTAGCTTACATATTACTGTCTGTTATTATCTAACACTTATTAAATACATCTTCTAAACAGAACACCTGACAACCCATAAAAATCCTGCTTTTTTTATTCCCCTTATGCCCCCAGGAGAAAATATGAGCAATATAACAACAAATGCTACTCTTTAAAAAATAAGCAAAACAAAACAAAATAAACCCCTATTCACCTAATCTAGGCTACAAATGGTTCAGAGGAGGACACCTCCTTTGTTTTAAAATGAACCTAGTGGGATTAATGCGGATCCAAAATACATCTGTGTGCAAGCTTCAGCATAGCAGTGTTTTCCATGTCTCTAATTTTCTTTCTCAGTATTCCTTCAGTATATGAGTTCTTTTCCTTCTATAGAGTCTCATAAGAAATCTCTCTACGAGTCCATTGATTCCACCTATTAACCTCAGAGTCCTGTTTGAGGAAATCACACCAAGGCATTGACCACTTGTGTTATCCACTCTCCAAACCATGTCCATCTTCTCACACACATGCATAATTAGTCACTAGTGTAATCCTTTTTACCCCATCTACTTACCCTACTGTAGATGGGGCTTTTTTTACTTTACTGTAACACAAATTTTTGGTAAAAGTAATGAATGTGACCAGTTTCACTGTGCTGCTAAGTCAGACTGTACATCTCCAAATTCTCCACATTCATTTTCAAAGGACTAAGATCCTTGTTACTATAGTAACTGCAGTTTTACATGCCCTGACTGCTCAGTCTTTAAAAGTTTTGCCACAACGCTGCTGCAAGATATTTTTCTCTTTCTTTAATGTTATAAATCATGAGCTCCTCATGAAGCAGTCACATATAAACATTTTCAAACATTTCACTCATAAACCCCCCTACTTTTTATGCCTGTCTGTCCTGAAAGACCCCAAACAGTAGGGGAGTGATTTGAATCGATGACTTTAAATTGCTTGATTTAAAATTATGTCAGGTAGGTCTGAGCTTTATAGAAATAGTGTGAAAAAAATTGCTACCACATCTTGAAATTTTAATTTATAATGCAAAAAATTATAATTTTTAACATAGCACAATTCATAAGATATCTTATTTAAATGTTATAAAACTGCCATAAGCAAGACCTATTATATTAAAAATAAGACCTAAATCCTTCACAACCTTAAGCTTAAATAACTGTATGCACATATCTGAAAATAAGAATCTCCATAAATCTTAGGAACAAACTTCTCTTTATTAGTAAGTTTTTGAAGTCTAAAACTGGTGCCACTTCAAAGATATTCCATTGCTGTTGAAACTTTTTTAAATATTGACTTTGTTCCTTTCTAATATATGTATATTATACTATTGGAAAGTAGCAGGACTGCTCTGTGGCAGGAGCTCACTTGTCATCAACATTAAATTAGTAAGGTATGAGCACAAATTACAGTTGCCTGGGAATTCTCCAGAAATCCACTGGGTTCCTGATCCTGCTATGTAGTATTGATACATATTGTGCCATGGCTTTTGTCTCTGATGCTGCTGCTCAGCAGTGAACAAACAAGAGACGGTGCTTCACAAATACAAAGAGATAAAACTACTAAAACCAAAAGAAACACCTCAGAAAAGATCTTCAGGTTCTCAGTCATCTGATTTTCATCTCCTTGCTCTTCTTTCTCAACATTTTCTTTTTGCACTAATCCATCATTTGGTTTACTGACTAGTAAATATCTGACACTGGATAAACTTTTCAAGCTCTGGACACCTTCCTGCTAATTTTGTCTTTTCCATCAGTTGATATATTCTTGATGCTGATAAGACTACTTTTCCATTTGCTTTATCAGCATCCCACAGAAGCTGGACATTAGCTCAGTGCTTCATTGTTTGAACACAGAAACTCAGAAACATGGCAACCCAAAATGAAAAATAAGCCACTCATCTCCATATCTCACTTCTGATTTGTGAGAAATGATTTAGCATGATTTAAAAATTCCTGACATTAAGTGGGGAGCTGCTGAGGAAATGTTTTGTCCCATGATCAGCCACTGTACACAAATTCCTCTGACTAATGCCTGTTCTCAGGTGCTTTTATCTAGTTTGTAAATACAGTCCTTGTTTCACTCCAGAACATTCTGCCCCCAGCAATGAGACATGTCCCTGTTTCATGATCTCTGCTGAGGTTACTGCCTGACCTGCTTTGAAGAAATCCTCATTTAGCACAAATCTCAGAATGCGCAAATTAATTTGGCACTGACTTCACCCCAGGCTGTTAGCAGAGGTTTTGTCTGTTTGCCTGGAACACCGATCTGAGCACCTGGAGGGGTTACCCAGATACCCAAAAGTGACTAACTGGTAGATACTGGTTTCTCTCTGGAGGGTGGAAGTCGAACATGTCTTCCTTTAGCATGTGATTTTCCTCTGAGAACAGTGTGAAGGCCCCAAAAAAACAATGTGGTCAGCTGGATTTATTCAGCAGAGGCTTCTTCAAGATACATTGGATGAACTTTGGATGAGGCTGCACAGCCACTATGCCCTCAGAACAGCTCCACTTTTCCCACTCCAAAGAGCAGAACCAGGCACGGCTCCCCCTTTCAGCACAGCTGTGTTCGGTGTCTCTCAGGACCTCACTTGAAAAATGCCAAGTTTGTATCAGTGTTGTTTCCAGGCTGTCTCCTCAGGCAGTGCTCTACTCTCAGTTAAAAACTCTGTAAGTTTGAAATACTTTATGACTGACAACTTGTATATTATTTCTTCCTCCTTTAATGTTAGTCCTTAGGTCTGTATATTTGAATACTCCCTCTGGGATTCCTCACTTGTGCATGCAGAATTCAGACAAATAGTTGACCATCACTTTAAATTTCTGACCTTCTTTCATAACTATAGTTTAGAATATTAATTATTTTTTAGGCTCTTGGCATATGTCTGAATTCCCTCAAAAAGTATCAAAGAAAGGATATATGTTCAATATTCCAGAAGCTGTTCCTATCACCACGACCATAGTTACTGACCAACTGCAACAGATTTTTGATACTGACAGGTGTTTTTGGATCAGAGATTACTTTTGTGCTGCCTGAAAATTCTTTTCGTACCACAAAGCAATTGATTTGGCTTGCAGGTGTTAAAAAAGGTAAAATTAGGACATTTATTTCCAGAAATATTCTGTCTTTATTTGTTGTGGTACATAGTTTAATCATCTTGTTTTTTAGGATACCTTAGAACCTCTGTCAGTAGAAACCTGTCTTCTCTTCAAACAACCTTATACCTTGTTAAACCTTTAGGAAAGCCCAGAAGGGATTTCTTTTCTTCCTTCTTGCTGAGATTATTCTGGCATCATAGTATGGATCAAGTGTGTTGTTTTGCACTATCTTATTGCACAGAAATGGTTGATTCTTGTGTCTATGTCAAAGACAGTAAATTCTTAGTACAAATGCCTTTTGGTTTTTTGGGCTCTCTCTCCTCAGTTTCACAAAATAAACTGATTCACTGTGAAACAGATCCTGGCCAGATGGCACTTTTTGCATGGCACTGGATTTGCAAACACAGGGTCTAATTTTGAAGTTATGCTTTAAAGCATAACAGATGCTGTGGCTGACGGGAGTTTTGTTCGCTCACTTGCGCTGCTTAGCAATGACAGTGGATAAAACACAATAGTCCATAAATTTTATTCAGGATATCATAATTGCTGTGGCAACTTTGCTTGGCTAGAAGGCTATAACATCTTATTTCTGAACCAGCTAACCCTGTCTCCCAGTCAGGCAGCAAGCCACCTCCAACTTTGCCCTCAGGTTATCTGTGGAAGAGAGAGCCATTTAGTGCTTCTGGTCTGTCACAGAAGCTTCTGGGGACACAAGTGGAAGAAAGTTGAATAGATGAAAGCCCTGGTACCCTCTCAAGGTGTTTTGTTTGGGTTTTTTTCCTAAAAACTCACACAAGTGAAAGATGTGAAAAAATATATGCACTCCTGAAGGCTGCAACTCCCTGTTCACTATCCAAGGAGTGAGGGATAGTGCGCTCTTAACTTTATGAATTCTACCTTGATTTTTCACATGAATGTTTTTTGCAGAACTAAGAGTTGTTCAGAGGCTAGGAGAAGTACTTCAGTATTATGTTATCTTCTAGTTTTAATTATTCCAAATGGAAAAGAGGCCTTCAGTCCAAAAAAAAAAAAAAAAAAGCTAAATTGCAGATGGTGACACAGATAGGAGCAGCACAATTAACCCAACACACAGCCTGCAGACACTGTACCTCTGAGCAGGATCCAGTAGCATGTAGTGTACATCATTTCCAGATATCAGAAACATCCTATAAAGCTCATATACCAGTGATTAATGCAAATAAAATATTCACAAAGTTGCAAGAGAAGAAAGACTTCTTTCACTGTATTTAGAAACACAAGCATGAAACTTGAGTGAAGGAAGGACAAGGTGAATGAGTCACAAACACCTCCCTTGCTTCCTCCCGTTTCCTCAGAAAAATCTTAAAATGCTGGAGCTCATTTTAGGAATAGAATTCTTATTTTTCTTCTCACAAGCCATCCCACATGTCACTTAAGGACAGTTGAGTGCACACAGCACTATGAGCTTGATAACCTTTCATTTTGGTATAGAACAAAACTAACTACAGGGAAAAAAACGTTTGTTTGAGTTAATTATTCTTTCTCAGATTCTTTCATACAAATTTCTACTCAGAGTGTCCAATTAACCAGGGAGGAGAAAACCACATAAGATAAAAGAAGTTGCATCGGTCTTCACTAATTCTCCACAATGAATCCAGACCAACTCACTTTAGAAGGTAAAAAATCTAGTTCCTTTTTTTAGTACCCATGTTGTATTTCTACTTTTTGTTTTCAGACAATCATCCATAAAAGCTACATCTTCTAGCAGTAATCATGGAAACCAAGCATGAATAATAGTACATGCATGAGTCCTCCAGGTAGGGCATCTCAACAACAACTTAGACCTTAATGCAACTCAGGTGTAGAAAAACATGAATGTTAAATATCTACATGTAAATTTTCTCATCATTTTACACAAAACTGTATAATTAAATACAAAGTAATGCTGGTTTATGACTGCCTCCAGAAAGAAGTTAGCGTTTATTTTTAGAAAGATAAATCAAGTCCTGGAATTAAGGCAAAACAGGTAGGTTTGATTTGGTAATAGGAAAGTTTGTGGAAAACATATTTTACATTTCCTTTCATGAAGTGTCCTCCAATTAGCATGTGGAAAATAAAGGTGTATGAAAATTTATCTGATACACATGAATATTTCCCAAAATAGTAATTCACAAGGTTTTAATTTATGGAAATTTCAAACTTTTGTAGTTTTACCTGATCAGTGCATATCTCTCACTGTGTATCAAATTAGACTATTGATTCCACAACATCAGCTTTCCCTGAACCAGTTTAGGGTTTTCAGAATGTATATTCTAGGACTCACAATATAACTTCCACATCAGTTTGCCTGCTTTGTAGACTATTCTTCCAATACTTCATAAAAGGGCAGAAAGATCACCCTTCAGTACACAAATTTTTTGTACCCACTTTAATCATTCTTTGAAAGCTTGTGAGACTTGCTCCTGAATTGAGGTAAATGGAAAACCGCCACTTCAACAGCTCATTCAGAGAGATGAAATTCTGCCTACTACATGATTGAACACATTCCTGATCAAAAAGTAGCAATCACTGAATACATCAGTGAACAATGACATTGGGGAGGGCATTGTTCTTCATTCTGTCCAATAGACCATGGCAAAACACCTCTTTCACATCAGACACTGCTCCTGAATGAGTCAGCCTTAGAAAAGCATCTGGTCTTGTACTCTTTTTTTTCCTACTTTAAAAAACAACTGATTGAAAAAACAAACTTCGGCAAGGTTCTGCCTTGTAAGTAGCAAATTAATTTAAAATCCCATTTCATTTTATATGGCATTAATGTTCTTTAAATGGTGCCATTTCTTTTCCTGTAACCATACCATTAGACCCCTCTTCAAGTGTGTCCACAGGGGAAATTTGGAAAGGGAGGCAGCTTCTCTCACATATATTTAGTCACTGAATTAGCTAATTAATTCATTCATTCATAATTGTAAGTTTCTGTAGATCGTTTAGAGATATCCTTTGGACTGTTCTCTGCTAAAAAAAAATTCCATAGTTTTTATGGATTCAGGGGTTTGAGAAAGTCGAATTGTAATGTTTGATAATTGTGGATGAAGGGGAATTGGACTCAAAAAACACACAATCCTTATCTCACTGTGGTCCTAGCTTTGAGATATGGGAAATGCTGAGGTGGTCAGGAGCTGGAATATTGGACATGTGATGAAAGGCTGAAAGAACCGGGTTTGTTCAGTCTTAAATATGGAAGACTCCAAGGGGACCCTTAAGGTACAGAGTAGATGGAGTCAAACTCTTCTCAGATGTGCACAGTGATGGTCCTCAGAGTGGAAAGACATGAGAAAATGAGCACAAGTTCGTAGATATGGGAAATTTTAATTCAACACAAGAACTTCTTTTTTTTTTTTTTTTTTTTTTTTTTTTTAAATTTGGGGGTTTTCAAAATGAAAAGGGTCCCCCTTTTTTTTTTTTTTTTTTTTTTTAAATATGTGGGTGTTCAAAATTGGAATGGGTCACCCAGAGAGGTTTCTGTATCTATATCCTTGGAGATACTCAAAATTTGACAAGACAAGGCACTGAACAACCTTGCTTTATTTAGCCCTGCTTTGAGTGGGAGGCTGCAAGAGGTGACCTCTGGAGGTCTCTTCCTAGCTGGTGATTCCATGCCTAGCTTTCAAATTTGCTCCATTTCACTCACATTTGATGTCCCCTCAGTTTTATCCCTGAGGGCTGATCATGTCACAAGCAAAGCCTGCTGTTATCAAGGTTTTGGATAGAGAATAATTTATACAAAAACAGTGAAAACCTTGCATTTGTTAGTTCTGGACTTGCCACATTTCGGGTAAATGATGGAAACTGCATCTCGTTCTGGAGTCTTGGCAAGGATATGGGGACATATTTGAAGCTAAAAACTTATCTGACTAGCTCTATTCAGTAACTTTCTGCTATTGTATATCCCACTATGCAGGAGGCCAGAATTATAGTCTCTTTTCCATTTCTCAAATAGCATTTCCTGCCTCTAAGGGATTCTTAACAGTTCCACCACTGTGTGTCTCTTGGCATTCAAGACAGAGAAGACAATAAGCCCTAAGTTGCAAAAAGTTGTCTTGAATATCCAAGCTTTCTGTAACCGTAAGTTAGTCACTCAAAAGCGTGAGGAAACATCATGTATCACTATTTCAGTATTACCAGCTCTCATATTTAGCACTGACTCAAAACATAATGAAAAGATTAAATCTGGCTACTGAAATCTACTGCTTTTATTGTCATTTTCCAGTCTGCTAACTTGGAAATTAAGGCCGTTTAGCTCCAATGCAATATCAGCTTATAAAAAAACATTTAAAAAAAAAAAGTCTTCACTTTCTCTTTTGCAGCCTACTTTTTCCTTGGCTGAATAACTTGCTACACATGAATTATGCAGCTTTCATTGGCATATGGAAGGAGGCAATAGCTACCAAATGATTTAATACTTCTGGTGCTAAGAGTAGAGTACAATTTTAAAGGTTTTTTTCTTCTTTTCTAAAGAGTGGAAGAAGAAGAAAAAGCAACAGAAAAAAAATATCCATCATCTCAGTTTTGTTTAAAGCATGATAATTTAATTTTCTTAGGTATCGTTTAAAAAGAAAGAAACTTTTAAAAACACACAGAAAACTACCTTTCCTCTGAGTAGCAGAGGGGAAGTAAAAACCATGTCAGTGATACACGAAAATTGGATTAAAACAAAAAGGCTTTGCAGCAGAATCCAAATCGCATCTTCACCTACATAAATAATTGTGACTGCAGTGAAGCCAATGAAGCTACTCCAGTTGACTTTACCAAAGGTTGTAGTTCTGTCTTTTCACTACATTCTCTCTCCTCAGCTTCACTTAGGTCAAAGAATTGACAAGCGACATGTCTACAGAAATCTCAGCTATATGAAAAAGTTAGTGTCTGACCCACCAGTGAATTAACTTGTGTTTATTGCTTTGCCTGACATAACATTTTAAAGTTACTTTTAATGAAAACATTAACTGACTTATTAAATTAATATACACACTGCTGATACATATTCCCAGGCTGTATATGACATCTATTAAATATATATGTGCAGATATTACCCCTACGTTTTCTTATGAGACAATGTAATTGATCAAGTGGGAACATACTTAGTCATTTTCATGGCTTTTCTGGACATCTTAATCCTCACAGGTATAAATTAAAGTGGCAGATATACTGGAGGTTTTCCAAGTTTGCCTTCTAAATTATGAGCTGCTCTGCAAAAGCTATGCTGCTACTGCTTTTGCACAGAATGTATTGTGGGGGAAAAAGACCCCAGAAGCCCCAGAAGCTTGCAACTAAGCATGTGCGAGTCCACCTTCTCTGCTACTGTCCTCTCACTCACTCCCACACGCTTAGTGCAGTCTAAGTTTAGTACCTTTATTTTTATTTACTTTTCATTAAGCAAAGCTCCAATTATCTTAGATGCACAGTGAAGATAATTTGGCACACCATCCTTCTTCTGTTGATTCTCCTTGTTCCTTCTTTCCCATTTTCCCACCTTTACATCTCCTCCCTGTTAAGCCTCCCTTTTTCCCATGATCAGAATATATGATGTATGATTATATATACGTTATACATAAGGATGCAACAAGCATACATGTAACACAACATTTTTAAAGAATGCTGTCAGAATGAACCTTCTTGATTAGCTGAATCCTACAGTCAAGTTGAAATTCTCAACATGGTATTAAAATAAGAAACAAAAATATTAGCCTATATACATATATATAATTTCACAGCTTCCCATTGAAGAGTCCCATATTAAACTATTGCAGTAACACTGCATTACAGCTAAGGGGGGGACACATATCTGAAGACTTGCTTTCACTCCAGTGGCTCTGCTTTTATCAGTAGCTGTTCATTAGTGTGAACAAAGGACACACAACTGAGTTATTTAGGGTTTGGGTAGTCCATGAAGCTCCTGAGCAATAGCATGGAACCTCACACATATGCTTACTGTGCTAGCCATGGAATCATTCCCTCTACATCATGGAGTAAGAACTCACTGTCACTTAAATGAAACTTCTTCACTTCCCCACCAGTTTTTCTGCCATGAGTATTAAGATGATTCACAGTGTAAGAGGGATGTAAATAATCACTGATCACTATTTGAACCCTTGGTATGAAGGAGTGAGAGAGACAGAAAAAGAAAAAATGGCAATACAAACCACAACAAGTAAAACTTGGAATGTTAGGATAAAAAGAGGCAAAACAGAACAGCAGTAATGATAGGAAAGGACTTACGAAAACCTGAGAACTAGTTTGCTGTTCTAACTTTTATGTTTTGTCTTGTAAATAAAGCCTCTCATGAAAATTAAAAAAA
>VXBX01002569.1:765056-895278 GCA_013400415.1 Scytalopus superciliaris
AAAAAAAAAAAAAAAGGCAGGAGGATTTGACTGAGAGTTCTTCTATAAGTGAAGGCCCTACTTCCACTGACCTTTCAAACTTCACCTTAAATCCAAAAGTGCAACATTAGCCTTAAATGGAGAAAAAAAAAAAAAGCAGATAAACTGGGCAATGCCTCCACCACTACCTCATAGCCCCTTTGTGAAAATAGAAAGCTCCAGCTGCAATAATGAGAGCCCTCAGTACAGAAAAAGAAGCTTTTAAAGGTCTGGGCTGATGGGCTAAGCTGTACCCTGACTCAGTGACCTTTTCATACACTATATGAATATATGTCCAGTAATTTTGCCTGGTGCAGTATTGCTGCTTGCATCAAAAATACAATTAAATGTTTAATGAAAGGGTGAGAAATACCCTTTCATGACAACACATTGGTCATATATGATTTGTTTCCTCAAACTGAGGTCCTAAGTGGCAATTCTGCTCTTGACCTTGTAATTCATTCTAGCTTGTATGTCTGGTGTAATGAGCTGCATTGCTGTGTTCCCATACTTGGGCACGTCATTATTGTTTTCGGGATTTTTCCTGTCCTCACTTTATGAGGCAGTAGGAAACATTCCTCTAAATCAGACTGCAGTTGTCAGCTGCCAGTGAGTTTGTAACTTATGAAAATGTATTCAAAATCCATTACTCCATGCCAATAAACAGGAAGAGGAATTGAGGGATTTTGAGAAGTGGAATTTCTTCTGGAAACATATAGAATACACAGGTCATCTGAAAATAGCTCAGAAATTCAAGATGCAAAAGCATTTCACATATTTTCTACCTGAAAAATGTTCTCATGAACGTGTTCAAAAAAAAATAAGCATATGCCAGGCTGATGATATGGTGTAAAATCTTACCTGGCTCATTTCTTGAATGTCACTGAAACGCAACTATGCTGTACACATCCAGCTTCTGCACTGGGCACTAGAAGGCAAAAAGGTAGTAGTCAGAAACAATTATGAGGCAACCAACTTACAATTTTGTACTCAGGCACAAAAAATTTGGAATGGAACATCAGTGCCTTAGGCATGCTTGTACAGAAAGTATAATTCTCAAGGAGTTTACAAAACTTCTACAAAGGCACGGGATACAAAATAACATTTTTAAAGGATATCAAACAGAACTACCACTGCTTGGAAACAGATGGATAAAGACAGTCTTTTCTTAGCAAAAGAAGAAGGAGATGATAAAGAGTTTTAAAAATGCCAGCATATCTTGCCAATCATGCAGATGAGAAACTCCTGATGAAACAATTTACAAAATGTTTTCTTTACGGTTGCAACTGGCTTTGACTGTCAGATTTTAAAACTGATACTTAGGGAAGAGCTCCTTAGAAGAGCTGAAACATAAAATTCAGTGGAAACCACAAAGCCAAAGACAAGCCCAGTTAGTATTCATTTATGCGGCTAAATTTCAACTTCTTCTCAGGTTCAGGAAGAGCTGCCAGACACATTGAGGGAATCTTGGCATATGAAATGTTTAAAATACTACATTTCTTTTTCTTTATGCGCACCCTTAAAATTACAGAAAAGCTTTTCTAATGTAAACACTCCATGCTCCACACATCTATCATGTACTCACAAGGCAATGCGGGCACTGTTGGTGTTTAGTCTGGTTTAAGCTCCCAAGGATTACCTAATGGAAAGCTGCAACACCACTGTAATGTAGCACAAGTCAGGCAGGTTTGTACCTGTAAATCTCAAATTACTATTCAAATCTACCCCCTGTTCCATAGAACTAAATTAGTCCTTAAGTACAGATGAAGTGCAGAGTGAGGTCATTTCACACACACTGGTGTGCTCTGCCCAAAGGCCTGTGCACTACAGATCAGGAATTTTGAACACACCAATACCTCTTCCTATTTGTAGACTAAGTCAAATAAAGACAGAAGTCAGGCTAGTTTGATTTTTGTAAAAAAAAAAAAAAAAAATCAGTATTTGTCCCAAATTTTCCAATGTTTCAGTAAATATCTGAGATGTAATAAGTGTGGGTGGTTTTGTTAGGTTTCATTGTTAAGAACCCTTGCTTAAATGAGCAAAAAAAAAAATTCTTCAGATTAAAGACTTTTAAGTTTGGATGTTGAGCACATAACTGTGTTTCCTCTGGGCCCCAGCCCATACCACACACAGCACACGTACTGGCCTGGGGGACAAAAACTGCTGACAGAAGAGCTGCCCATGGTGCTGCCGTAACTGGAGCTGATCCCAAGGAGGGACCGCAGCTACAACCTGCTGCCTGTGACTGACAAACACTGCATGCCAGGAACTGCGGGAAGAATTCACCTGCTCAGCCTTTCTTTAGGTTCAACTGCTGTACCCAACTTCCTTAATTAATTCAGTGTTAGAGGACATTTATTTGCAAAAGGGAAATGCTGCAAAAGCCACAAAAATAATAGTAAGTGGGGCTACCTTTTAATATATGCTAAAAATGTTTTTCTGGTGAAAACTAACTTAAATGTAATTAATCTATATTGTGAGGAGATGTAGAGAGCAGCTGCTGATTTCGTAGCTCCTGCATGTAACCCAATTTTGAAGAAATATCTAAAGCACAGATTTCACCTAAATTACTAAGAGCTATTTGGTTTAGTTGTTGCTAAATTGTTAGCAACACAGCCAGACTGGCTTGCTGGGTTTCCGTGTTCTAGAGAAGCTTTACAAATCATCATCTTAAACAGAGATTATAATGTCTCCAACTGTGTTAATTTAATGGTAAATTTAATCCTAAATATGCAGAGCAGTGCAGTTCTACCGCAGAAAAAAAGAATCCCTAGAGCCTTACCTCAGGTGTTTCTTTGAAAATATTATTATTTATCATGTTACAATTACTAGAAAGTTAATCTAAATGGACCCAGAGCTAAACACATTAAGACAGAAATGCAAGTCTGTATCCATACACTGTCCCAAACCCATGCATATTATATGTTTTGGTGAATGCAAATAGATTAATGTATTGAACAGTATCAGTTTTCATAATATTATATATTTCAGGAGCTGGCTTTTTGACATACTGTTATTTCATATGCTGTTCCTATTGTCATAGGAAAATCACTCTGAATACAAATAAAGATAAAAATATGCAATCTCATTAGTCATCTCACCCATGAAATTGTAATGATAATTAGTCTTGGAAAGCTAAATTAGTAACATTTTTATTATTTTTGCATCCATTTTTTGAACTGAGATACTGATATTTTATTAAACAAAAGAGGCACATGAGCACAGGACCAAGATATCAAATACAAACACTACGTGTTCCTTCATCATGTGCTCTTAGGAGCCAAATATTCCCCTTGCTGGCTTGATCAAGGCTTATCAGGAGTTCCTGAGATTGTAAAGAAAGCCCAGGGCAGGAGGGTTGGGGAGGATTCACCGCCACAAACAGGAGAAAGTTGAAAGCACTGGGGTAGAAGTGGAGGAGCTTTCCACAAATATATTTAATACTTTGAGAATGTAAAAATCCTAAAAATGTACAAACCATAAAATATTTACATATACATTGAGTTCTTTGTAGTTACCTTTCTTGCCAGGGAGCTATTTCAGGTAGTACAAGCTCAGGAGTTCTCCACTGTAGATTAAACTGTAGATATTCCAGATGTACATTTGTTTAGAACATGCTGTGCTCAAATCCCACAGTAACAAATGCTTCTGAAAGACAGAAAAAAAATTTGCTTGAAAGTTCTGTACTTACCATTTCTTCCTCAGAAAAACTTAAATAATAAGAATTTTTTAATAGGAAAAGTATTTGAAATGCCTAAATTCCAAGCAAGTACAGAATTCAAAATCACAAAATTTCATAGCCCTAGCAGTTTCTTCTAAACTGGCTTAAAAACTCAGCCTGTCTGAGAACTGTGTATGCACTGCTAGTAACAGAGGTATATACTGTATAGCATGGATTTTCAGGAAAGCAAACATTGCCATGAAAACTGCATCATGCATTCCCAAAATAATTCTATCAGTTAGTGGATGAAAGGTGTAGAGTAGTTTAGAATGATATATAGTACAGAAGACTGGTAAATCAAAGAATGTGTCAAATATTCTGCCTTAAAAGAAATCATTCAGATTGATTTGTTCATGAGCACAGACTGAAAACTGACTAAGGAACTATAAACAAAGAGAGAATGACAAATGACAGAGTATCAGTATTTAGGTACCCAGACACTTCTGGACTGGTTTTATTGCTGGACTTTTTATATCCTTTAGCCAAGATAGAAAACTGGACAAAAAATATTAGATATAGAAGAGTCAGGTTTTTTTATTGGGCTTACCTGGAGAGCCTGGTAACACACAACATAATAGACAGTTCTTTTACAAAGCATATAAAGAAATTAGACATATTTGTGAAGAGGGTTAAAAAAACAAGACACAGTGTTTCTATAATGACAAAATCTTTGGAGAACTGAAGATGTAAACAGAGCTCATTCTGATTTTACTACAGTTTTTCCACAATGAATCAGCAGCACAGAGTAGTGGGAAATGAGAGTTTGTAAGCTGTTGATGCTTCACATGAACAGATTGAACACATACAACTTTGGAGACCATAAAACAGTTTCACAGGGTACTAGAGTGTAATGCTGTTTTTTAGTCTTTTACCTGTTGTGTGTCCTTGGGTAGTTATTTTCATTAAGGCTCTATTTCACTATGCGGAAATGGATGGAAATACAGTGTTTATAAATTAATGAGCATCCAGGACTTTTGTCTAACTTTCTTTAGCTGGGAGTGGACAATATAAATAATATAATACAAACAATAATATAAACAATACAAACTCCGCAGTTCATTTTAATTAGTGTCAGGGTAAACATAATTCAGGTAAAATGAAGCAGATTTATGGCCACTAAAATGAAACTGGAAAAGTGCTATACATAAATTCATGTTCTGTTGTTGGCATGCTGGGAAAGAAGCATTGATCATACAGAAGGTGCATTGCTTAGCTACAAGCTAAACACAGGGAAATACACAAACCTATGGAATGTGTCATGCACTTGGATCTTGAGACAAACTCTGCTAAGTACCCACGAGATTTCCTTCACATGGAGCTCCCCTACCAGCACTGTGACAAAATCTCAAGGTTGTCATGGAAGGATATGTGCCCCAGTGTGTGACAAGCTATTGCCTTCACACCACTTAATCTACAGGGCAGTCTGACAGGAGCCCCAGACTGACTTGGAGGGGCTCAAGGCTGAGCTGAATCTGCCACAGGCAATCACCTAAAGTACTGTGGTTGTTTGGACTTCAAAGTCAAAAGCAAATGTGAACTGTCAAGTCATCCAATGCTACAACATAGGTCCACCTGCAAAATACACATTAATATCTTGAATAATAAGTCCAGAAGCGTATTTTAAATGAATTAATTTTAATTCATTAATAAAAAGAACAACTGTGTGTATTTTGAGAGTTCAGTGGATATATATCACTTGGAATTTTTCTAATACCATCATCTTGAAAATTCCAATTAAATCTTCACAATTTTTTTGGTAAGTCTACCTCCTATATTGGCACTTACGTTGCAATGTGGAGACAAAATTGTTAGGATATTTGTAATGGTGAGATACTAGGACCCTCACTAGTAACTAACTTCAGTGAAAGTAAACAACTTTGAAACTCAATATGTGATTCTCTATGTCAGCATGTTTTGCAACAAAAAAGCTTCTTAGAAATAATTTATCACAGAATTTATTCCAAATGAGCTATTGATAATTTTGGTTTGGTTTTTTCCATTCATAATTTTTAAATATTAATGTATTCAGTACTAAAATGTTACATTTTAAATGTGAAGCCAAATGCCTCGTTGTATTTTAGATTAATCTTTTTATTTCAATTTGTAATTAACAAACTGAGCAGCAGTTTAAAAATGCAAAATAAACATGATGATAGTTCACAGACAATGGGATACAAAAATGATTAATTTTATTCCCAGCTGAAATGAAAGAAGTGCTGTTTAACTGTTCTTTGTCTTGAGAATGGTAGTTTTTAAAATGCATGAGAAAGAAAATCTTGTGGCCCCAGTCCCTGCAATGTTGCACTGAATTTCTTGACATACAAGTAACTTTTTAAAAGCCACCATTTTCCCTCAGCTGAGTATAATCAGTGAAATGCAAATTGATGTGTAAAAATTGCCTACGGTGCTTGGTGTAAATTAAAATTACCCCTATAAATTCAATGTTCAAATTGTCTGACAACTACTGTTGTATTAATTTTGCTCATACGTTGAACAACTGCAAATTCATTTTTTCACTCATATCACAATTACTTTGGATTCTGATCAGGAAGAACTACAAAATACACCAATAATCTTGCAATATTTATACCCCATTTAAAAGTAGGAGATTTACCTAAAGTGAATGATCTTCCTGGTGTTGGTATACCTCTTGCAAACTTAAAAAAAAAAAAAAAGCTTAATGACAAAAGCACCTGTAAAGTGAACAAGTTTTATTTCTTTCCTTGAAAATATCAGCTTCCACCAAAAGTCTTTGCTGTTCCTTACAAGAGAGCCAGAATATTTCCAAACAGCAACTTAGGGTAGTCTCACAGAGACCAGAGACATACATGTACATGTATATTAAAACAGGTGCTTGGTCACATTGGCAAGAACCAGATCTATAAAATGAGCTGCAGATCACAGCAGAGGACAGTAACAGAATCAAAATTCAAGTCTCTCAATACTACACTAGTTCCCAGGCTTCCAGACCAACCATTTTTTCAAAACAGTTGCAAGGACTCTTGTAAATGAAATCAAAATCTCATCACCCTTTTTTTTTGCCTTTTACTCTGAAACTTTCAGGAGATACCAGAAGTGGACAGAATGCATCTCATGCTTTTGATTTTGAATTTTTACCCTGATTTAGCACTAGTTCAGTCATGCTGCTGGAAATAGATATCCTTGAAAGATTTATTACAATTTTATACATATGGTTTCTCAGTAGAAAAGGTGTTTCTGCAGGCTAAGGCCTTTCCCTGTCTCTGACCCCTACATGCATGTGAGAAAAGAGGGGTATGACACAGAAAGAAAGAAAGAAAGAAAGAGGGAATGCAGTTCTAGAGTTGGTTTAAATAAAACCTAATCCAGTCTAAAGGCTGGAAATTGCAAAGTAATAAACATTTATGATTCCCAAGGTAATTTCTTCTTCAGCTAGTACTCGTTCCATGGGTTTCTGTTTCGCTTAGCAGCCTCTGTGGCAGGGTGCAGCATGGACTTGTGCTGCCCTGCATGGGAAGGAGGGCCAGGAGTCAAGGCTGAGAGCAAGGCAGGCAGGGCTGTACCCTCACCAAAGGGGACACACGGACAGTCCCACTGCTCTTGGGCAAGGTGAGCAGAGCAGGACCAGCAGCAGGTCCAGCCACGCTCCAGTGACAGCCAGGCAAGTCCATAGTGATGAGGCACAGAGCTGGAGAAGTGCTAAGCTGAGGAACAGACACTCTGACCAAGGAAGAGGACTCCTCTTATCACTACATGCGATTGCCGTCCCACCTTCTGGCCGTTAAATTAGGCTTAATGTCAGGATTCTAGCAAATATATCATGCACTCACATAAAAGCTGGAGGACAGATGAAATTCTCTTTCATTTTCTTTTAGCCACAGGGCATTTGATGAAGAACTGTCAGTAGCAATGTGTTAGCTTTTCACCAAAACTGTGTAAATAAAACATTTCTGTCAGTAAAAAAATATTTTACAGATCCTTTTCATGTAAATTTAATTTTCCTAGTTTTCCTTATTTTCATCTTCTTCTTATTTTCTTGAAAACCTGAGGACAAAATATTTTCAGATCACTCACTATCCATGAAAGTCTTTACATGCACACAAGTAAGTGTAACAAAGATCATCATTACTTTGCAATTTCCAGCCTTTAGACTAGATTAGGTTTTATTTAGGCCAACTCTAGGACTGCATAACCTCTTTATTTCTGTCATACCCTTCTTTTCTCACACACATATAGGGTCAGAGGCAGAGGCTTTTGCTGCAGGAACACCTTTGCAACTGAGATTACACAGAATGTCGAATTATTTCACAGAAACATTCAGTTTGCCAGTTTCAATTATGTTCAATAAGTACCAAATTACAAATTACTTTTTATGTTTAATATGTCAGCAAAACTTTAGGGTATAGGTCAAGCCACACTGCACTGATTTCTCCTAACATTAACACCTTCCCTTACACATCTATTCTCAGCTAAATAAAGTAGCTGCTGGAGGAATTTCACATCTACAGTCTTGCAGCTCCTTCACAGCCTGGCTGAGAAAATCCTGCCTATAATTAAAGAATTCATTCAGCTCACAAAAGATTTTAGCACAAATTCTTCTGCCTTGACTGATTTCAGAAGTTCTATTGAGGACACAGAAAATTACAAAGTCAGGCCACACACCTAACTCACCACATTTTCCACCTTACTTCATTTTAATGCCACAGCTTGTTTACAGCAATACAATCCTGTTTAAAGTAGAAAAAATATTTCTATATTCACTGTAGAAAGTCACAGAAAAATAGATATTAAACTCTGGATTAAATTCTTTTTTTCACAGGTTTTATCACAGAATATCACCTTTCCTTTTGGAAAGTAAGTACCTTTCCAAACACAAGTCCTTTCCTCAGACTTTGGTAAATGTTTATAGGGGTATTTGATTACATTGCCTCTAATTTCTTACCAATTTCTTATGCCACCCAAGACCTTAAATGCCAGGGGAGACAAAAAAACATCTGTTTCTTTCCTTCTACCAGCTTTCATCCCTTGTTATTTCACAATAATCAACTTTGAGGCACATTTGTTGTAATTTCTAGCACTGACTTTTCCTCCCTCCTTCGTCACTGTTATCACATACACCTCCCAAATAATTTTAAAAGGTAGGAAGTACCCAGGACAATGTTTCCTAATTGTTGGAAGGTAAAAACAACTTTAACTTTTTCAAGCTTATTGCCACAAACCTTGGCAGAATGGTTGTCGGCCTTTTAACTACTGCTAAGGTTTCTAAGACCTCTGTAGCCTGTGGCTGCAAACTTTTCCATTCCCACGGGCCAAGCTTTCTGCTGGCACAATTCCCTTGATTTCTCTAGATTTAGCTTAGCAGCAAATTTGCCCTCTCTGTGCCTTTGTACATTGCTGAAATGATTCTAAAAGGCTGAAGTCAGGATTTTGTAACTGAACATAATCTGGGCAGACATGATGTTATATGATGAAAGAATCTGCTTTGAGGCAGCAGAAGCACTGCTGACCTGGCAAGAGTTTACATTCCTGTCACATTTAAAATTAAGTAAGTGTGTCATTCATTTCAGTTATATGTCTTAAGTTTCTTTTTAAAATGTGTGCTACTCATTTCTCTTTCTAGGAATTTTTTAGCCTAATTTAACAATGTAAGCAAAACAAAACCAGCAATTAGTTAGTCATTAGTTACTGTAAATCAGCATGGACCTTCTTAAGACAATGAAGTGACATCATGTAGGTAACACTGCTGATTTCTCTCTTTTTTTTTTTTTTTTTAAGCTGAGATTTTTTTTTAAATTCTATCATGATATTGGAAAAAAGTTTGTATGTATTTAATTTTCCCTTCTCTGATAGCAGCCTTCCATTCCAATAGTGAAATTCAGAAAGAGATAATACACCTTCTAGGTTTTTGTTTGGTTTGGGGTTTTGGAGGTTTTTTCCTTTTTGTCAGTAGCACACAAACCATATTTATCTTCCAAATATCAAGGTAGGTTTAAAATGTATTGTAATCTAAATTTAATTTTTTAGGGAGGAATGAATTGGTAATTATCTTTCCTAATGAAACGTGTTGTAATTTCAGTAGTTTTTAAATGGGGCATGACTCATATTTAAAAGGACCATTGCATAAATGCCTATTAGTTGCAGTTTAATGAGTTAATGCCCAACTCATTTTTCCTGACTCCTTCTACATTTCTTTCAAACTTACTCAGTATAAGGGAGCAACTCACTGTCTTCAGATTAGCATGAACCACTGTAAAATGAAATTATTGAGCATTGTAAACAGCAGTGCATCCCTTGTTAGTCCCTACCTGTAACTAAATGGCAAATAAGAAGAATAAGAACCTGAAATGAGCAGAATCACACAGAATTTACCAGTTGCTACCCAAAAATAATTACATTGCTATCATGGTGGTTGTAAAGTACTAGTCTTCATTGCTAATAACTCTCATAGGGCTCCTATCTTTACAGGGACCATTGCTTTGAGTCATTAGTGTATAATAGATTTGCACCGGTGAGTGAGCAGGATCAATCCCGTTCTGCCTCCTACCTTACCCTTTCCAGTAAAGAGGCAAAGCTGCCCCTGTTTAATGACTTCCCTCTTCACCAGCAGAGAAAGAACTTTGCATCTCAGTTAATTACTGTGTGCCTTGGTTTACTTGATTTGCAAAGCATGAGGTCTCACCGAAGAAAATGAGGATTTGAATACATGTCTGAAGTACTTTGCTGATCAGAACTGGACTTCAGCATATGTGTTTACTTGATTTATGTCTATAGCACTGCACCCCTGTAAGGCATTTGCTCTACAACACAATTTCACAAAGTTCACATCCTCATTGTCACCCCTACAATCACAAACACATCTTATCTCACACATTGCACAGGGGGGATGTCACCCGTGTTCATACATGCAGATATGGACAGTGACTTAGCACTGAACTTGGAGTCCTCTCTAGTAACGAAAATTCTCTGCTAGCTGGGAAAGGTAAGGAGGTGGGAGACAAAGTGGATCCCTAGTGTGGATAAGGTATTCCCACTGTAGCAATGCTTCTGAGACATGATACATATTCTTTCTAAACTTCTAATTTATTTGTTATTGTTTCTTATTCTTCACTGAATTTTAAAACTGTAACAAAAGGAAATTGAAAAGTTCATGACAGCAAAATCAAGCCTTAAGTGTATTCATCACACAAACAACTTCATCCCTTGGTATTTTATGCTCCAATTCAAACAACACATCTGTTCATAATTGCATGCATGACTCGGTAAGATTACTACAGGCTACAAATTTATGTCTATGAGTGGTGGAAATATTGTAGGAAGACAAGGATAAAGCATTTGAAATGCAAAGACCTTTTAAATAGTATATCTAAAATGAATTTCAGACTCTAAGGTATATCTTATAGTTTTGGGGTTTTTTCTAATTCAAAGCAAATATATTTCTGTACCTGTCTGGTTGTATTGATGGTTTGTCATACAATTACTCTAGAGAAAAGAAGTATTTAAATTAAAAAAAAAAACCTGGCATTTCATTCTCCAAGTAATCAGCTTTAGAAAGTCACCAACAAATCCCAGTTTCCAATATATATATATATATATGCCCAAGTTCCTCTGGAATAATTAGGGTCCTTTATTGTTCACCACTGAAAAAAATGACACCTTTAACATATACATCTTGGGTTTAGTACTTCAAAGTTTATTCTATTCTTTAAAGTGGAGAGTTGGGTTTTTTTCATTCCATGATACTGAAATATTGTTGAATTTATAGCTCTTTCATCAGGGCTATATAAAATCCTTCTTCCCTATAAAACTACATACTCCTCCCAGCATTCAGTAGTATAAATATGTGAATGGCAGCAGTCCCACTCTGTACACCTCCAGAAGAGATTGAGTAGAATGGAATAAAACCAGTGGAAGGCAGCTTGTATTCTGAGCAGCACTAATATCCTGAAGAAAGAGTGAGATGGGAGTTCTCTTCAGGCAATTGAGCTTGAAGATTGTGCCTATCACTAGAAAGGATAAATATCAATGGCTTTCAGCAAGGACTCTGCCTTGACCCAGGAACTCAATACTGTAAAGCTTCATTGCATTTATCACTCTCTTCCTTATTTCAAATCTACTGTTTATATTAATGCACAAGGAAGGATTTACAGAGCTCATACACTCCTCAAAGCAACATTACTATTTGATGTCAGGTAGTGCTATTAGTTAATAGCATTGAGCACAACTGCCATTTTCTTTCACTTTTTATAAACACCTTGCAGTGCATATTCTTCCACATTATACCTTTAATACCTCTTCTATCACAAAGGACTTTCTGGCTGTACTTGCTAGCCAGAACACTGCACAATATAAAGTTGTTTGAGCAGAACAAAGAATGAGACCTTCTGCCCTTGGCTTTACATCTCTGTGTTGCTTTCCAGCCATTTCCAGCCATGTTTACACAGAGTGAGATCCTTTATCCCTGTGCAACTCGCATACCCACAGCTGCACTTACTGCAATGGCATTCTCATAACAGACTGTAAAGAACTGAAAATGTGTGTCCATTTACCATTTCCTGATGACTATTCTAGTTCTAATCAGTTTAACTGGTCATTACAATGAACCTGGAGGTATCCAAACACCTCTTTCCAATTTTACAGGATAAACTGAATTTGCTGAACCAAAGAGAGATCCCTACCATCATCCAGCATTAGACTGACTTGCAATGCATTATCTACATGGAGTAACATCTCACCAATCATTGGAACAGGACTATTTCCCTGTTTACTTATCTCACCAGGTTGGTAGGAAGTCAAATCAACTGAAAATGGTCCTTCTAAATCTAAATTTAAAGAGAAAAATTATATTGGGAAAAAAAACTGAGAAATGTTTTGGAAAAAGGAAAGCTCTTATGATTAATTTTGCAGAGCATCTGTTAGTGAATAATGACATTTGTAAGAGGATTTTTCACAAAAAACACTGCTTTCTGAATAATTCTGTTAGGCCCTGTAAGGGCAGCTCAAGGTATAAGGCTGACTTGCTCAAAGAGGAATTAAAACATCATTACTTTTATTCTGTCCATACCTTATTCTGTTTCCTTGGAAGATAATGGAATCACTGAAAATTAAAGCTAAAAATTGGCTAAATAATCCTACAGAGACAAAAGATTATTTTTTAAGGCTAAAATTGAAAAATTTGCTGAAAACTTGAGAAGTTTAGCAGATTAATAAAGCACTTCTATTCAGAACCAAAGCGTTTCTGTCCTTGAAAAAAGCACCTGTAGTGAGATAGATAGCTTTTCCAACTGAGTAACAGTGCCTGCCCTTTCACTTAGCCGTGTCAAGGATAATTTTTTTCCCAAACACTGAACTAATCAATAGTTGTTCAATAATATTCATGATTAGTGTAGTACAACACTGTTTTCACCCTTCTAATATAACAGAGAACAAATATAAGGAGAGATTTCTTAACCCCTTTTAGGCATTAATACATGAAGAGGGTTTTTTAAGCCTTCTAACTATTCTATAGGGTCTAATTTATAAATTTCAAATATCTAAACATGCAAATGACATTTTTCTATATTCTTAAGATATCAACTTAGGTATATCACTGAGTTGCTGAAGGTATCAAGCAGTCATTGATGATTTTTTTTTTTTTAATAATTTCTGTGCAACTTACTTATCATAAGAAATCATTGCTTTTAAGTAGATATAAAACTTTTCAGAATTATATGAGGACAATTTCCATAGCTAATAATAATGCTTCTGAGAAGTTCATCTTCCCATTCTATAACTTGAAAAGCCCAGAACTCTTCATAAAAACATGCCTTTGCTTTATAATTCTCCCAGATCAGTAATGTCATTCCTTTTATAGCAAAATGCTTAAAGATTTGCATTCCCAGGCTTAAACTCCACCATTTGCTTGATCTGATTTGGATCCATTACCTTCATTTTAGCAGCTGCAAGCAGGAACACAGGAAAGCTAAACAGTGTTTATAAAGCCAATCTGTGTCAGAGAGAGAAGCTGAATTGCAGACGTCCAATTCCAAGACTCTTTCTGTAAGTCCTTCACTTCTAGTTATTAAAAAGGAAATAAAATTATTTAAGTTCTTTCCTCCTCTTAGACTCTTTATGCATTGCTTTCCCTGGGTGCAGAGCCTATAAAAGACTGAAATACAAGGTATTCCAAATGGTTTATCTAAAATGAGTGCTAAATCAATGTTGAAGTTGTCACATAATCTTGTACACTTTCACTCTAAAAGTTTAAGTTTCAATAACATCTCTAAAATGCCTGGTAATACAAATGGATACTATCTAGAAGTCAATGAAGCTGCTGAACTGAAAGGGCAACCTTCAAAATTGGATCAATGGATCATGCTGTGTTATAAACATGACGGCTGTTGCCTTTCTGTCTGAGATAGGCCTGTAATAATCAGAAACAGCAAAGCAAACAAGCAAATATTTAGTAGCACAGAGAAAAAAATGCCACTTTTGTTAAAACGCCCGTTTTTAAGCAGCAGTAATAAGCTTACAAAAAGTGACTGATTCTACATACCAACAACTGTTTCAGAGGGTTTATCTGTCTTTTAAGAAATCAGTATTACAGGAAATCCAAAGAGGGACAAGCTGAGTTATGGAACTAAAGCATTTTTTGAGAATACATTCTGCTCTTAATGTGAATATTTTACATTTCTAGGGTGTTGTGCATCCAAGGCTACATACCATGAAACTAAATTAATACCTGTCAGAGTCAATGAGTCCCTTTCTTTCACCACCAATGAACTTTGGTTTAGGCTATGTTTTCAGTGCAGAGTGTGAGAACGGATAAAAATACAATAGACCATTCAGACATGTAGTGTCTGTTCCCACTTTTGTCAGTACTGCATTGTATGGCCTTAGGCAACTCCTACCCTCATTATGCTTTAGTTTCCCCAGCATATAAACATTTCTTCAGCTGTGGAATGTTGAAGACACAACACAACTACAAATAAGTGGAGATGTTCACTTTCCCTTTGAACTAGGTTATTTACAAATAACACCATCATATATAGTAGTCAAAGGAGGAGCATCTCCAATTTTCAATGTTGAATAAGAATGAGCTTCCAAATAAAATTATTGTTACCCATTAAGAATCTCTTGCAGACATAGTCAAGTTATGAATTGTTGAGTTTAATTTCCACTTCGATATATCCTTCTCAGATTCTCAAAACATATTTGACTCTTGGTTATGACATAAATAAACCACATTGATAACATTGATAATTATACATTACGTAACTGACTAGAGCACAACCGGTGGTAAGGATGCAAGTAATGAGGCAGGACCCTTCATGTCAGTATTAAGCTGCTGTCCTGAAATTCATATACATATGTAAATATTTTTCATCTTTTTACATACAATGTGAGCAAATAAGCAAGCAAGATTTTACGCATTCACATTTTAGTGGTGTTGTTAGTAATATTTACAAAAACCTCAACAACTAAAAGGCTGCTTTTGTGATTTAAATACTATGAAAAGTACTCAACCTTTGCTACTGGATATAGGCAAATTTTTCCTGTGCAGGAAATCTGGTGCCCTGGCTATTCTGGCTAGAGTCAGCTGAAGTATGGATACACTAGAGAACCATGCAAACACCTGCTTCCCATTCTCACTGTCTGCAAAATGCACAGAAATGGGGGGAAAAAAATCAGTCAATTACCAGAGAGGAAGTTTAAATGGATGCATTGACATGTGCAAATGGACAACTTTTAAATGGTGATTGATTTCTCCTATATGTCTATGTGCCTTCACAAGACCAGCACTAATGCACTGTTAACAAGTGTTCCATCATCCAGTTTTAAGCTCACAAAGAAACTGGATAAAACATTTGGACACAAGTCCTGACTGTACATCTTTCTGTGTAAATGTAACAAAACTGTTCAGGATCTGAATGCTATCAGTGGCTGAATTCCTTAAATTATTTGTCTCATCATAAAGTTATATCTTTTTTGTTCCAGTGCGATTTTCTGACCTTTTTTTACTAGTGTTTAGAAGTAGAAAGACCTCTCCATTTTAGTTTGAAAGGGACTGCTTGCATCCACAAAATGAATCCAAGGAATCAATGAGAACTTTTTTATTATTATTATTGTTCTATCTTAAATAACAACTAAAACTCTTGTGAATGACAATAGCTGAAAATAGCAGCAAGGTTTGAAACAAAACAGAGCTCTGTTCTATTCAGCTGGTTTTCATATGTGCACATAGGCACCACCATTCGCAGGCTTTGACATTAAAGAGCTGAGTAGACAAACACACACAACAGATGCCGGTAGAAATTTTACTGTCAAAGCAATACTTGACAAAAAATAGTAAGGCCTGTACTAAAGGCGTTCAAATTTATAATTGCCAGTACCAAAAGAACTCACAGCTACCATCCAGTTAATCAATTACAGAAACCAGCTTTGTCACTTGTAGCAAAAATTCAATCAAAAATATCTGTTAGCACTAAAACAGATCTGCTGCACAAACATGCATAACATCATCAGATTTCAGAGTGGAGAAATGTACTGAGCAAGGCAGACACGGAACACAAGCTCCAAACCTGTGGGTCATATTTTGACACAAAGAGCTGAATAATTCCCAAAGCCTTAGCTTTGCAGGAGCTAAAAGGAACCTGATCTTGGATCATTCCTTGGGGTTACAATGCACAGTCCTTCTGACTAAGAACCTTTTGGCAGTTTGCATTTGGAAGAACATCACTTCTGTGCTTTTAATCTCTCCCTGTCCACAGAAGCCCAATTATACACAGCCCTTTGTGAGCAAGCCTCTTCTGCTGCAAGAAAAGCTCTGTCGTGGCTGCCAATTTACTCTTACCTTACCTACCCATTCAGCACAGCACAAGATGGCAGCTCCAAGCAGCCACATCTCTCTCCCTCTTTTTGTCATCAAGGGAAAGAAGAACCTCTCCTGCAAAAGTGTACTGGCCTACAGCCTTGCTTGGAGCCATCTAAGCAAATAATTTCAGCCAGAAAAACAAAGCTCACACATAGCAACAAACAACATTTCACAGAGAGAGAAAACTGGCTGAGAACAACAGAGTGAGCATTTGAGATGGTGCCAGCTTATGCAGCAGAGGAAAAAAGACAAAAAAATCTTCCAGCTACCCTAGGAAGAGAAGTGAAAATAAAAGACAGAGAGCAGGAAAGGTGCCCTATAAAAGAGGAAACTGAGAGGCATAACTTCAATGTGAGAGAGCAACATGGTACAGTGCTTGGTTATTCATGCCAATGTAAAGAGCACATGAAACAAAGCAAACTGAGCCAAGAGGGTTTTCCTCAAAATACTATTTACTGGACTAGTGTTACTTAGGAACTGACAGCTAGCCCTTGCAGTAATGTTTCATTCTGACTAGAGCAACTGCTTTCCTAAATAAAAGTAATGGCCTCTACAAAGCTCTGTTCACAGATATTCTTTACTTCTAAACTTCTTTTGATGTGTGTGTGGTGTGTGATGAGTAATTCAATCTACATGGAAGACCCTGAACTGTTTTAGAAACAGAAATACTATTTTGAAATTAATCATTATAAGGTCAGGGTAAAAATAAGAATATGCATCCCCTGATTTTACAGGGTCAATACCACAGGCAAAATAAAAATCTATTTAGACAGCAGACTAAAGCACCTATTCTGTTTTCCTTGTCTCAGAATATATTCATTCCATGCAGAAAGGGAGCTCTTCTCGATTCTGATCTGGCATTTGAAGCATATGTTTTTGCACTAATTAAATCTGCCTATGTGTAAATGATTTCATCACATAGCCACATTGCCTGTGTACTGATGATGCTTTCTTACTCATGCCTTTATAATCTCACTTAATCTGTTTTAATCATAGCCTCTTTGATCATATAATTAACAGACTACTACTGTTGATGCTACTTTCAAGAATAGTTGAACTGGCCAAATTTTTATTCTTGGGTACTCACTACAGTTATTACTATAAAGCTACTTTCACTTAATTCACTCTCCCCTATAATGCTGTTTGGGTTAAAGACCTGCTCTAGTTGGGCAATACTTAGAAACTAAAATGCACAAGATTAGTTTAGCCTGTGCTATTCTTTTCTACAGTCACGTTGCTCACTTTCATCAAGCGTAAATTTCACTGTTGATATCTCAAAAAGTCATAATGGTTGGAGGGTTTGGAGACAGGTAGAATCATCTCATCAAAAGTCTCTTTGCTGCCCTGATAACACCAACATTATGATATGTTGTTCTTGCAGGGTTTAAATTTTTAAAAAAAAAACAAAACCAACTAAAAAAATATTAAAACCTTCAATCAAAGTTGGATGGCTTCAGGCATACCTTAAAAATCAAAACCGACAGTTTGCAATAAGGAATAACTTACATTTCACACACACACCCACTCTTGATAGCCAAACCAGAGAATCATGACTCTAATCTTATTTATATGCAAAAGAGCATTACACAGTCAAGAAAAGCTTTTGGTAAAATGAATCCAAACTACCAAACACTTTCAAAATATGTTTGTTTGGTTTATTGCCACTTATTCTGAGTGTTACATGCAACCTGAATAAGTAATGTAGATTTGTGTGTGTGTCTAAATATATCACACCAATATAAAATTTATAATGGAGTGCCTACTTTTCAATGGCATGGTCTTGTTTTTCCTTCATCATATATTTCTTATACATATACACATGAAACTAAAAGCACAGCAAAAAAATTTAATTATAGCACCATTTTTAAGTGTATAGTTTTATATATTTTTCTATGCTCACCTCTATGACCCATTAACAACCTTGTGCAGCATTCCTCCTGCATTGATACCATTCTGTGTCAGATCACACGTGGCTGCACTGTTGTCTCCTTCCTTCATCTATGTCACAGATATATTTGGTCCAGGCACTAGTAGCCAGGTAGTTATGTTTGAGAAGTTCTGCTTCATTACATTTTCTGTTCTAGAAAATGCTTATTTAAGTTTGCATTGTCTCCCTTTCTTTCAAGCTTATTTTCTTCACCCTGGTTCTAATACAGGGCGGGAAGGTGGCTGGCAAACTCAGAACATCTATGAACATTACATGGTTATACACCTCTTTCAAACTTCCTGAGCCAGAAGTGTTATGGAGAAAGTTGCAGGACTTTCTTCCACGTGTCCAGCCCTCTGTATTACCATACAGAGAGAAGAAACATGAAAATGTATTGGTTAGAAGGTATTACAGAGGATGAACTTAACAAATCAAGAGAGATTCTCTCAAGCATCACACGAAACATGAACTGAAGTTCTAACATTCCCAAGGACAGCCATACCTGCAGCTCTTAGACACAGATTAACATGGACACTGAAATCAAAACTAAATGGATTAAAAGATAAATAAAAGAACCTTGCCAAATTTGCACAGTCAATATTAATGCAAAGGATTAGAGAGAAAAACTTGACTGTAATATCAGTCTGCACCTGGGAAAATCATTATTAATTATAAACCATGTCTCATAACATCCATAACCAACACAGCCTTATTGGAGCACATCCATGAATTCCTAAGGTGAATAGAACCCCTTTGGGTTGTATGTATTCTCTTCCCCTCCCTTAACAAAATACCCCAACTCACACTGGGTAATATTTTATTCAGTGCATAAAATTACCATTCCAGTGGGTCTGCTTCACACTACATGAGACATACTAACGAGGCAGGAAGAGTCATACAACACTTAAAACTCACAGGAGAGATTTTCAACTGATGTGAAATGTCACAGCTCCATTGACTTCAAATAGAGCTATGCCACTGTATCCTAGCTGAGGATGTGGTCTGCAAGCCTTGAGCTCTGCAGCAGGATAACTTATCATTCAGACAAAGCTGTAATGTCATCCATTAGGTTTGCTCTGAAGAGTATATGGAAATTTCAACTTGCAAGCCAGCAGGAAATGCATGTTTTTACAAGCATGAATTCATAGCAGAACTGCTGATATGAAGCCCTGAGTTCAGAACAGATCCCTCCATCAGAAATGATACCTCTTGGAACACACCACAAAACCAGCTCCTCCAGGGCTCCTCTCAGAAGAGGGACAGGCTGCAGCATGGCAAACACAAGGGGGAGAAGAAGAGCATTAAGAGCATTTTCAGTGAGACTTTATTTCTCAAGAAGAATCAGGCATAAAAAGGAAAGTGCCTTACATGAAAAAATGGCACTGTAAACATAAAAGGATAGGAGATACAGTCCTATAGATAGGTAAGGTGTTAGAAAAGTTTGTGCTGGGGATAATTAAATGGTGCTTTAAAAGCATAACTGTCCATCAGGAAAAAAAGTCATATTCAAAGATAAAATGCATCTATCTAATGTTCTTAATGCCTGAAATTATCTAAGAGCAATTTCAGGCAAAGATTCATGGAAGAAAAAAAATATATCAATTTTCTCTATTTTATGCACTTTGTGGTACGTCTTGCTTAACTGTTCCTCATGTGTAGTCAATTTGGCACCAGTTCCATGAAATTTAAAGGATTTAGCTAAAAGGAGGCTAAGACATGAAGTCTACAAATGCATCAAGGTGCAGGCATCTTTAGAGAGAATACGTTATAACTAAGAGACAATGCAGGGCCATGAAAAAACGACTGAACACTGGCCATTACATTTAGTGTTGAAATTATTGGTAGGTTTTAATGATGCAAGGAGAACCATCATAGAACTGCCTTCCATTTGCAGTATCAGAAGGAGAACCTTTCCTGCTTTAAAGATGGAAATACATTTCTGAAAAGGGACATATAACAAGGGGCCTGCAACTGTATTAGGTTTGATACTGTTTGATAATTCTGTGTTTCAAGGGAAGGAATTTGATGATCTGAAACTGATTCCCATTGTACAGGACTCAGAAGAAAGACTAAGAACTGAAAGTCAAAGAAAATAAGTCCTACAACCCCTATTTCATAAGTTCAAGCAGTCTGTGCTGTTACTTGCTCCATTTAATTCACTCCCCTACTTGCTCTGCATAGTCAGATCCATGCCTTCACAAACAGTGTAATGGTAGGAACTCTGAACATCTCAGGGGAGCTGGAGTTGATCAAAACCTTGAATTTCCCTTTTTGTGGTTCATACTTTACTGGAAGATTTGTTGTGTCCTGGAATGGAAGGGAAGGAACTTTAAAATATACATCTGCACAAAATGCATAAGTGTGTCAATTCTGTATTTCCCAAATCAAACAAAATGTGCAGCCCTTGATGACTGGACATTTGTCAGACTGCCCAGAGCCTGCTGCTGTCAAAGGAAATAGATTCAGAAGAAGAAGCTTCAGAGCTGAAGCTACCTGAGAGCCCAAGTTCCCCTCAGGACTCTTCCAAACACTTTCACTGTTTACACAGAGGAGCTGGGAATAAAGTCAGAGGTCCCAGGACTTTCAGACTTCTAGTATTTCTGCACAATGAGCCTGCAAAAACCACAATACCTGGCCTTTGCAGCCCAAATTGCAGTGCTGTTTCAGTACTGCAGCTCCAGAACACCCAGCAGCTTGCCAAGTAAGTCTGTTAGAAATCGTTTAGGTTGGAAAAGACCTTGAAGACCATCAAGTCCAACCATTCATCCAGCGCTGCCAAGTTCACCGCTACACAATGTCCCCAAGTGCCACATCTACACGCATTTTAAATACCTCCAGGGCTAGTGACTCAGCCACGTCCCTGGGCAGCCTGTTCTATTAGAAAACACACTGGTTTCCAATGGATGCTTGCCTGCCAAATGCAATTTAGTTGGGACTGAAGAAAACAGAAAAAAGGTCCAATTTCAGCTATAAAGCATTTTTTAAGAAATGCTGCTCATTATTCAGTATCTGTATTTTATTTCAGCTGAACAGTAAATTCCTCTAAGAATATTTTTGAATTCCACAGTAAATACAAAACAAATACGAAGCATAAAAAGACATCTAGAAGATTACAAAGAGGTGTCTGGAATAGAGATTCATACATGCAAGCTCATCTCTAACATCACTGATGCTTTGCCCACAATTTTTACAATCACAGAATCCCAGGTTAGAAATTCGTCTGTCTTGTAACTTATATAGGTTTGCTTAGCACTGTGCACTCTTAAGTAAAACTAATTAATATAATTGAGTGGAATTAATGTGAAATTTGGTACTTCTCTTAAGTATATTTGGTTTTGCTTGGCAATAAATTAGTCAAATATTTAAAATTAATAAATTCAGAATAATGTATATATTTCTAATTGCTTACTAATACAATTATTACTTCAATTAAAGTACAGGAATTGAGTGTAATACAAGATTTATGAATGCTGATCTTTAACCTGACCTGATCCTTCCATCCAAAACTATTATAACCTGTGTTTATCCTCAGCCATAGTTTGTTTTTTATCAATGACCAATTTAACACGACTTTATGTAACATGGCAAAAGCAAACACTTCTGTGAATTATGATGCAGGGACTTACAACATGTCCAGCATCTTACTACAGTTTAAGGCCCAAATTCTGAAAGAATGCTTAAAGGGAATTCTTCAGGTGATTTGGTACGTGAGATCAGAAAAGATACTCATCACATCGCTTCTGGGATAAAATTCTTATGGCAAACATGTACACCCACACAGAGACACTTCCTGGCATCTGGTTCATTCAGGACCAACCAGTTCTCCCTAACAGTGCTAAGCAGTTGCCTGCAAGTCATCTCAGAGTTGTAACTGATGTTGCTTAAATCCACAAATATGCTTAATATTAGAAAGATTGTACCAAATCATTTATCTCAATCCTGAATGTCATGGAACACATGATAGCATATTCATATATGCAATTCTATGGTAAAATTAATTATTTATACAATTAATTACTGAGGCAGAACAGTTTCTTCATTTTCAAAGCAGCAGAGAAGACTCACAGCAACTTTGCATTGGGTTGCATTCAAGTCAAAAGCAACACACCACTCCCTTCTCATGGGCCCTTGAAGGCATCTAACCAAACATCCACAACTGAGAGCTTGAGCCTCACTCCACACTTGTACTGAAATTTGCCCCCAGACAATCCCAGGAGCAGAACATTAAATAAGGAAAAGATATAAAGACAGAAAGTCTCAACCAAAATCTAAATAAAAATGTCAGAAAGGGAAAAAATAGAATTTCAGACAAAATA
This sequence comes from Scytalopus superciliaris, assembly GCA_013400415.1. NCBI lineage: Eukaryota > Metazoa > Chordata > Aves > Passeriformes > Rhinocryptidae > Scytalopus > Scytalopus superciliaris. Next base: position 787,868 of record VXBX01002569.1, read on the forward strand.
TCCACCAAAATTTGGTGGATATTATACAGAGAAAAAGGGAAGATGTGGTTGTTGGGGTTCTCTATAGAATAATCTGTTCCCAGTCTCCATACTTGCCCCCCACCAGATACCTTTTAAATAATTTAATAAAACAAAAATTTACTCTGGAAGAAAATTCAATGTTCAACTTTTACAGCAGAAGGTTTTTCTCAATCATACTTCTGAGGTATTTTGATTGTAGAGGAGCCAGATCAATAACATCAACCTCTGCTTCAACAGTTTTATTCACTACAAAGCAGCAGGATAAGGCCAAGGGGAAGAGGTACTATTTATGTTAAAAAATTAGCCAAGCAGGGGCATTCTCTGCAAGCATTTAACCTAAGGAAGAGCAAATATATGGATTCAGGCTTTTCATTTTTTTGTTTTCTTACACTTGAAAAGAGTAGAAGAATCACTTCTGTATCTGCAAAGTGTTAGAAATTTTTGTCAATAGCAATTCTAAAGCTTGTGTATCCGGAAAGCTCTTTAGCAACATACTGTTTCCTAATATTTTTACCACTCAATTCTAGTCAGATGCAGTGCAGTCTACAGCAGATATGGAGTGGGAAACAGCCTCTTTCATTAAGTTGTATGAAAAATCACCCATGAGGTAAACAACAACCACTTTAGCCACAGTTTTTAAGGGAGGTTACAATTACCATGTCCAAGGCAAATGTGCTGGGCGGAATGGAAGTCAAACTGGTGATCTTAGTGCTTCCTGTCAGTGATTAATAACACCTGCATATTCTACAAATGGTATCAACTGTCTTTTTCAAAGGTTACCTCTCAGGAAAACATAAGATCTTTTGGGATTCTATACTATAATTATTCTATATACCTTAGAAATAACTAGATCAGTATTTTCATTTATGGTAATTTAAAAGAAATGCCTAGAAGAATAATGTTATTTCTTGTGCTGACATGTCAAACAGTAAAGTATATGAACAGTGAAATTTGTCCTGGTCTTAAGAGGCTTTTTACTGCAGTGTGATGGTGTAGACTCCTTATTATAAACTAAGAGAGCATTTGCAAGCAAGTTTCAGGTTCAGAACAAGGTTTGGATTTTAAATGACAGCTTATTTTTGTAGTTTTCATCAGAGAATGTTGCAAACTTTATATACAAACCTAAACATATGCCAAAAAGAACATATCACAAATATTTCACTCCTATAGTATTTAGTTCTGGAGATTTGTCAAATATTAATCACCCTTTTTTTTTTTCCCTTTTTTTTTCCCTTTCATTCTTTAGGCAAAGCAAGAGAATAATCTAATGACATATGAATACAAATGTACAGACTATTGTTCAATCCAGAGCAAGAACGGAAGACTGAATGGGTCATAAATAATTTTACCTGTTCCATATTCCATGAAGTTAAATCTGAGTAGCTCAGAAGGATCTGGCTGCAGCTGACTTGTATGAAACTGCAATATATTCGGTAATTTAGGTCAAAATATCTTCAGGCACAGATTAAATCCAAACACAGGGACATATATCATTTAAGTTTGTCTTTAATCTTCCATATTGCTTCCATGCTTCCACATTATTGCACTGAAAGAATTTGGAGCCTGTCCCTATAATGCCTGTGAAAGACCTTGAGAAAGCCACAGTAATAGGAAATTTTATGCCTCAATATTAACCATAAATCAATGCACAGGAGAGAGAGACATTTTCCAGGATTAAGAAGTGGGCACAGAAGCATGACTTAAGCAGGAACCAAATGAAGAGGATGAAAGTTATAATGGTGCTCCATAATCAACACAGCTGTGTGATAATTTGATTTTCATTATAATGACACTATTTAGACATGCCCTGCATATTGAAGATTGAGCATAGTACATAATTATTGATTAGTTATAACCCATTTGTATTTTATGTTTATTTCATCTGACAATAATTATCATACATTTGCACTAATTAATTCATCATCTTTTACTACTGGAGCAGAAAGGGAACTAGCAGGAAAAGCAGGCAGGGCATTGAGAAGAGAAGCAGAAGGTCCTCTAAAGCAGTAATATTATTTGCAATATAATATTACAATGATGCAGTTTGCTTTTTTATTTTTATAACACAAAGAGGGGCAAATGATTTTCTACGCAAAATCTGTTTGACATTACTAGTAAATTACTCTCTCTAAAGCACGCTGAAGTGAAATTTAGCAAATATGCTGATGAGATGAATTTTGACCTATCATTCAGTGTTAACAGTCTGTGAAAGTATTGGTAATTTTGGAATACAAACTGTGCAGTAGATTGTCCGTCTTTGGAAGTACAAGTTCTTACACTACAGATCTTATACAACAGCGTATCAAAACATTTACAAAACGCAGCTGTATGTTTTGTGAACTGAAGTTTGTTCCCTAAGTGGAAATCAGAAAGCTTGTGTTTTTACTGATGGATGGCTTCATCATCCACTAACACAATCTCTGGGTAGGACTGAGAGAGAAACTGTGCCTGGTGCAGACAGCCCTAAGCCAGAGCCAAATGAAACAGAGGCCAGAGGAGTAGACACACATTGGCATGGAATTGTTCCTAAGACTTACCAAGAGAGGCAATGCACTAAACAGAAATATTAAAGTGATTTCATTCATAAAATCTGAGCTTATAACTAAGTGGCACTGCCATATTGTGTAGAAGTACAGACTGTCCCATAGATGTACTGAAGATACATAAGATGCTCCATTGCACCTTGTGAATGCACCTAAAAGGGATCAAATGAGGCAGTGACAAAAAAATTTAGAAAGCATACATAAATATTCGAACTTTTTGATGTAAAGACAAATGGAAAGAGCACCTTCTCTTCCAGAGGCCCATTCCTTAGGAGGCAGCTACAGAGGATAGTGAAATTTGACATTGCTCTGTCTGCTGAGCTCTGCATGACACAGACAAGTCAAGAGTAGGCAATAACCTAAAAGTGTCACTGTGAAGGCATGGGGAGAGTGCTCTGGTGCACCCAGAGCTCCTGCCTGGCATAGTGATGGAGATGTGGGTAGCAGAGCCATGCACTTGCTGTTACTAATCACATGCCCCATGCATATTTAGTCCACAGTCTCTGGTAGGGATCAGATTGTTTTCAAAATGTGAGAAACCGTAAAAACCTTCAAAAGGCCTATATATTACACTCATGTTACTGGCTGAAAATTGAAACAAACTCCAATATTATGTTTATTTTGCCAAATAAATGTTTTCCATCTTTCATTAATTAATTTAATGCCTCTTGAGAAACTACAGTAAATTGTACCTGTCTTGTAAAGTAAGAGAGGTGCACGTTGAACTGAAAAACCATGGTCTACTGAAGTGAAAGGCAATTTCATACCACTGAGTCTGGTGAGTTATGAGTGATCAGTAAGAACTTGGAGCAAGAAAAAGTGGACAAATAAGTTTCATTTTAACAATCTCACATGGTCCTAGCAAATATTTTCCTACTTTTATATCAATTTTATTCTCAGCACATCTGTTAGGCAGATTTTGATGTTCTTAAGCATAGGAAAGTAAACAAATTACAAGAATTTTGTATAAAACCTTAACCCTCCAGAAACAGCAAGCAATTCTTTGCATGCTTAAATTTGATCTTTAGGGAGCAATAGGATAAACTCTCACAGAACAGCCTGATAACAACAAACAGAACCCTTGAATAAATGGAATTTTGAAGATAAGACTCACAGAAAAGCTGGAAATCATACAGCAAAGTGCTACTCAATAAATATAAAAACACTTGATATCGCCTCAGAGCAATATAAATCACAAAAATATGTACTTTCTTTTGTCTTGACTTTTTTAGGTTTGGGGTTTTTTTTGTTTGTTTGTTTGGGGTTTTTTGTTTGTTTTGTTTATTTTTTTTTTTTTTTTTTTTTTTGGGGTTTTTTTTTGGTTTTTTTTTTTTTTTGGCAGCTTCACTTGATATAAATGTTCCAAAGATTAAGTTCCCAAGTTTGGTTCAATAATTTTGTATTTAGGATATTCAAAGGTATACTTATGGTGCCTCATTTGCTGTGGCTGATGATATACTAGTATTTTCTTAAGCACACACAAACAAGGCAGTGATAAGTAGATTGCTTAGGTAAAACAAAAAATGTGACTCAGTCATTTGTTTCAGCCCTCGAGTTGGGAATGATGCTGCATATCTTTTACATACATTCACCTCCCTTTTTGCCATTTTTCTCCCTATCAAATTATCCCTGAAAAAAAGCTCCTTCAAATACCTGACACGCATTCATGTTGCACTGATTTCTCATTCTCCTCCCCGGGCAGCTCCCTCTTCTCTTTCTTCCCACTTTCAGTTCCCCACTAATGATTCCTCCTGCAAATCTGCTGCCATCCCTGGGTTATATCTCAGCACTGGGACACTGATCACCTCTACGGAAACAGACAAAGCAGCTGTCCTACACAAATTTCCTAGGTAAGCAGGATACAAAGTCTGGGATGCATTATATGCCTTTTATACAGAGTGATTTAGGAGTTCACTGGTATCAAAGACAGTAGCTGGCTTATCACCTGCACCTTATTTGGTACAGTCTTTATCTTCATGTGCAGTACAAGGCTTAGATAATGCATTAATGGCCCTGTAACTAAGTGCCAAAATGGAAAAGAGAGTCTTCCAATAGAGTTAGAAGCTCTGGTTTAGTGGGGGGGAGAAGAAATTAAAAATTAACCTTTGAGGTCTGCTTAAGATACTGAAGAAATAAAGGTGCTGTTATTTCCAGTGGCTGTTTCTTTTCAACAGAATATGGCTACATACATTCTCTAATCCATTCATTGTGGATTGTCATACTGAGAACTACGGTAACAACGTGTGAAATGTCATTCACTTAAAGAGAAAGCAGAACCTCTGGGTACCTAAGCTCTTTGTTTAGGTGTGTAGATTTTCTCCTTTGTTATTTTTATATCACGTGGAAAAGGCTCACTCCACCCCATCCTAAGAACATAAACAGAACATGTAATGCACAGGAACTGTATCATCATCATATTTCCTATATTTTCTGATATTCTAGTTTTGTAGCCAGACTAGACATCTAGTGTAATACTAAATATTTTCTTATCATGCAAAATTGTGCCATAAAATGCCAACACAACTGAGCCAAATGTCTGATAAAAGGGTTTTGCAAATTCTTCAGAATTTTCATCGCCCCCTTGGAGCTGACATTTTCTGCCTGTCTTTCCACTATGCCACTTAAAGCTAGTGAGTCACATCCCCTGCTACACAATCACCCTGCTGTGGAGAGTTAATGACCATTAAAGCACATTTAAGATGGATAAATGTATTCAGCCTTCACGTGATTTTAGTCAGGAACTTGATTATCGATAGGAGAAAGACCTCTGGAGAACACTTACCTGATATTAGCTGGGTAAAGTTGAAATACTGACAACCATTAATGATTATTTTTCATCAGATACACTGACAGTAGCTAAAAGATAATCAAACTTAAGGGTTATTCCCTTCTGCTTCGGAACTCTGCCTGTATGAAGTAGAACCATGTTGTTCTAAATGCACCTTTAAACACACACTAGAAAACAACTGGAGAAGTACAACAGGACAAAGCAGCACAGTAAAGGGAGACACATCAGACTACTGTCTTCATTTTTACACAAAAATCTGAACACAAAAGTAAAGGGATTAACTGATTCATGCATAACTAAACAAGGAGTTTCTGGCAGCCCTTCCCTAAAACGGAACTCTATCTGAGCTGTAATTACAGGACATTTCAGACACAACTGAGAGCCAACACTCATCACCCTCTAAAATTAACACTTGTGGCACTGTCCTGCCCTGCAGGGGGAAAAAAAAAAAAAAAAAAAAAAAAAACCAGCTGAACTTGGCTGCCTGTTTTGTATCTTGTGTTGACTCTTCTAGAACTTTGCTCTCCCTAGATTCCCTGACACAACAGTTTTGGTGAAAGTGCTGTATATACAAATTTAATAAGTGAAATTTTTAAAACAAGTGATTTGTTTGTTTTATAGTTTACTTAAGGAAAATCAAATGGGAAGCTGTCAGCACATTGTAAATTGGGTCACAATTTCTAAAGCCATTACTAAATAATCAATAATAGTTAATAACTTGTTTGATGGTGAAATGTCAAGCAGAAAAGGCCAATGAATTTAATGCTATAATAGACTGGTATTAATTACATGAACAAATATTTTTGCTGTTAAAAACTATAACTACCAGGTAGAGTAAACAATAATCTGCTTTTGAGAGAAAACATACCACATCTGACCTATCTGAGGTAGGATGAGTCAGGAAATGTGTCCAGCCTTATAACTTAAATTAAAAAAAACTGTGATAAAATACAGGTAAATCTTGCTGCTCTGCAGTAGAGAATTTCTCTCTATACCTACCCTTTTTTAATTAAAACAAAAACAAACCCCCACGAAAATAAATACAACTTAAAATTATCTTTTCACTTTCCTTCCATTGTTTGATAGTATGCAATACATAATTTCTAAATGGTACAACTAACCTGGTACAAACTAGCTCTTTCTGTAAAAATCCTTTAAGTAAATGTTCTGTCACAAGGAATTTGCATTATAAGTTCCCATGGAGTACATTTACCACCACTATAATTTGGGACACTATTTAAATACATCAGAACCCTATGAACTCTGGGCTTTGCCACTATCTTCTCTGTGTTTCCACACCAAACAAAATATGCATATTAATGTGCACTACAAAGATAACAAAGGCACTCCTGTTTTGCCATTGCTTCTTCTACTATGTGCCAAGAATGACAAAATAAGTAATACAAAACCACATAAATGTAATGTTACTCAACTTGCAAAAACAAATGAACAGATCACAGAAAATATTGACAATGATTTATCAAACCTTACTAGGTTTCTGAGTCAGTGATTGATTCCAGGTCCAACCTCTTTCTGCATACACAGTTGATCGGAAACATGATAATGCAGCACATGTGGCATAAGGATGAGGCCGCTCTAATGTTGCCTTTCATCTGCTTTCCTCACAGCAGTCAACTTCTTTTGTTCCCCTTTTTCACAGGTAACTACACACAGGATCCTTTATGTGTGTGTCCTCAGAACTTACCCGTAAATTCAAGCAATTCAGCAGGATATTGGGGAAAAGCATGTCATCACCATCTCACCCAGGGTCATGTAGTAATTACTGTCCCTGGGGATTAAACACAGAAGTGTTTCAGAACAGATTATTCACACCTTTGTCCTGAGAAATAGGGAAGTGCTGTCCAGCAACAACCCGGTCTGCCCTTTTGCCTTCAGTAAGGTGACTATGGATTTATTTTAATGCAACTGCAACCAGTCAGGCTCTCAGGTCCGTTAGCAATTAAGAAACAATCATGCAGTGTGCATCCAGCCTAAAATTCTTTAAAAAGATGTAATGAGAGTGTTGGCATTTTACTACAGTTGCACAGGCAAGCCTACTATAAATACCTCTATCAAATAAATTGTTATTGGAAAAATACTGTATTCAAAGAGGAATTGAATACCAGTTATCCTGCTTGTAAGCCTGAATTTTTAAAATGTAATTTCATGAAACCTCAAAACATTTTACAAAGCGAGGCTTTATGGAATTCAATTTGACTTATACCTGACTTTGATCAGTCAGTAGACTTATGGTGATTGCCTCCATTGTCATGCCACCTTCCCATCTGACAGTCTGATGGACTAAATGTAGTCTAAAACATCCAATCTCCAAAGCTAGCTTTCTATTACAGTATTAACTAGAACATCCATGTTTAACTGCACATAAATTTGATCATTCTATAGTCCATGAGTGATTGTGAATAATCTTTTCCTTGGACTCAGGGGAAAAAAGAAAGCCCACGAAGTTTTCAAATTCCATTTGCCACCTGCAAGGAGTATTCTAACCTGTGGAGTGCTCTCAGATGCACAGCAGGGTGTGTAGAGTGGGATGCAGTATCTGACTTTCAAGAAAAATAGAACTGCCAGTCACTTTGCAACTGCCCTTTCTGCTCCAGTTCTGTGGTGAAAAGTCCACAGGTATATTTTAGGAGGAAATATAACTTCACACTAACACATGTGTATATTGCACATAATCAATAAAGAATACTAGAACCTGGGTTAACTTGGTTAAAGCTTTTCTGACTTCAATAAAATGCCCTCCAAATTAGCATACTCTGGGAATCAGAAATAGGGCTTCAGCTTTTTTTATGATAAATAGGTTTAGCTATTTTAAATATAGGGTTACAAAAAATGGAAATTTTTTTTAGTCTCATACAAAGGTTCTTTTGTTCTTCGGCAAGGTAATTTTATGAAAATACAAATGGTATTGTAATATCATCTGATCATGTATTTCATCTTAATACTCTAGTGAATGTACTTTATCTAGACATAAATAAAAAGTGAATCTTAAATATTTCTATTGTGGCAGGATGAAAGGAGGTTGTTATCCTTTTAGAAAAGTATTATTCCAACAGAAATTAAGTATTTCTTTAAGTAAAGATTTAACCAAATTGAAGTTAAAAATAACTTTTTTATTTAATACTACTTTTGTAGCAACTAGTAGGTTTTACTCTGAGATTTAGCTGGTCATTTAGGACTGAGATAAAAGCTCACTTTACAGAACTTTTATTAACTGAAAAACATTCTTAATTCACATAATGCATTACATACTATGTGAACATGCAGTTATTGACTTCAAAGAAGCCCAAGCCTTAGAGGTCCAGGATTATGGGCAAAGGTTTGCCAACAAACTGGACTTGAGAGTATAGAATTATATAACTTAACGTATCTGGTCACATGAGCAGGATGTAATACTAAAATTGTCTAAGCAAGAAAAAAATCCTTGACAGATTTAACTGAAGTTCACTTGCCAGCAGTAAAACATAAAGGCAGGCAAATGTTTTTTTCACAAATTCAGCTACAGTCAGATGTCCTTTATATTTCAGATGGATAACTCATGTGAAAAGTACAAACTATAGGGATTTTACCTTATTCCAATTAATTTAAGTTACCATCTTTTTTCCTCCACAGCACAGACCTAGAACATTTTATTCCACAGACAAGCAGTGCAGACTTCTTTCCCTCTGCCCCTAGTTATTCAAGTGACCAGACTGTCAAATATGTAGGAAGGCAAAGACTTTCTGTCAGCTACAATTTAGATAAACTCCACAATCTCATTTTGGGAGGCAGGACATCTTTAGACAATGGGATTACTGCAATGAATAAATGCTCAGCAGTCTGAATAAAGTATCCAAAATTTGGACTAAATTTTAAAAGATGTCAGTTTAAAAAAGTTTGTCTTCAAAACTTACACATTTGTGATGTTTTTTGTTGCCTTAGTTTAAATATTTTTTTTAAAGTAAGGCTTCTGTGGGTGTTTTTATAACCATGTAAGAATTTCATATCTTCCTTTACCTCTCCTGGGCCAGGTTAAGTGAGAATGCATTAAGCTCTTGTACAATTCTAAAACAGTAACAGAGCTCCCTTTTGCACATCCCTAGCACTAAGAATTGAATTAGTTTTAACACTGCTGACAATGGTTAAGTCTCCATTGCAGGAGGAACTGTTTAAATAACACTGCACATTCAAAACCTTTAACTGTTCCACTTAAGAGAGAGTGGGGTTGGCACCAATGAATTCAATGAGTATGTACAGAGATGTAATAAGTGCAAGTGTACCATAACACACCAGCACACTGCAGGACATCCTTGTGGCTTTGTCCTTGCATTGTGAGAGCATATTCCTGAGCAGAATGCTTCTTGGAGACTCTGACAAAGAGGTCAACCAAGCCTGCTTGCTATTGCAAGGCACATCCTTACAAATACCTTTACACTGGCAGGTTCAGCCTTGTCAATTCCCATGCTTGAATCATATTAAATCATTTCCAACATAGGAAACCATTATCAGGAGTGTGTCTCCTTTCTGCTCAGTCTAGCCCCACATTAGAGCAGACAGCCACTGAATGAGTGTTTAATCAAGGAGTGCTATTAAACTGCAGGCTTGTGCTGTTTCCAGGGAAAATATAAAAATAGAAACATACTCTAGCTGTCAGTCAAGACAATTTTTTTAATGCTGTCACTCTTAATTTTAAAAAGTTAGAAGCAGCTGAGAATAAATACATACCCTCTGTGCACATTCACTATCCTTCTGCACGCTTATGAACCTTGTGCTTTATGCCAAGTTTAATCTAAACTTCCATGATCTGCAATTTAGCTACATTTTCCATTGGCAGACACTAAAGTGATTTCGGTCATCTTGTCCATGTAATACCCCCCACCCGCCTAATGGTTATTCTTGTTAGCAGAGAAAGGTTGGGGTAGTTTGCTTTTCCTTTTTTCTAAGTATTTCTTAACACTAAGTGAACTCAGTAGGAATGTCATGGGTCTTATATAGCAAATAAGGGAATAGGAATAGCTGAGCTCTACACTTTGCTTTTCAACTTTGGAGAGAGGAAAGAGAATACTCATTACTGAAAGTAACAAGCATGAGGTAACAGATTGGACTGAGGAGAAAAGTGTGAGAAGCACTGGCATAGACAGCCAGGAGGCAAGAGGACACAAGTCAACTGACATGAGTTACTTGCTTCCTTTTTTTCTGCTTCCACCATAAAAAGGAATGTGAAAATAGTCATGACTGAGCCATTACTCGTTCTGTGGTTTGCACCTCAGTAACTGTAATTACCTGCTGTCACACCTCCCCACCAGGCAGACTGCAAGGCTGCAGATTAAGCCCCAGAATGAGATGATCTGCACTTCAGTGGATACAGACTCGTTTTACCTGAATATTCCATACAGCCAGCAGTGTGGGATAACAACCACAAAATCACAGAAGTTTGAAAAGGAAAGACAATTTTTTAAAAATTCTGCTTTTTGAGATAATTAGGCAGGGGGGAATTTTCACTGTATTCTTAACACCAAATGACATTTACCATATGCCAGATTAATCTTCAAAGACAATCATGAAGGTCAGCTACTTTTTCAATTTGAAAAAAAAAAATAATAGAAGAATTTAATAGATGAAGTTTTGATAATATTTTTACTGCAAATTGTTCCTTGGATCCAGAATGGAATGTTTGGTCAAACAAGCAGGAATACCAAATCCAAAAAAAGGAAGGAGTTCCATTTTAAAGGGAATCTTAACAGATGAAGAAGGCCTGTTATCAGGCCCGTGTTCAGTCCTGTTTAAACTCAAGACTTGAACTCCAGTTCCTTACACGAAGAGGGGGGCTAATCAGAGAGAGAAATGCTCTGTGGCACATTGTTCAGCCAACTATGAAATGGCTCTGGCATCATCAATGCTAACTACCTCACAGAATGAGTAACCTCCTGTTCCCAAGCATTCCCATCTTCAGACAGGGTGTTCATGGAAAATCTGAAACACAGTCATGTTCACTGTCATATAGATCAGGAAAGATTTTAAATCTCAAAAATGTGCAAAGAACAGGAAAATAATTCAGCTCTATCCTTAATAAAAACATATTTTATCACAAATGCTTACATAAAGCAAATGCAATGATAAATTTCAGTTTTAATACAGATAAAACCTGTACCTGGGGTCTAAAGTCTGATTTTCAGTTATCTTTGTATTTGATAAAAAGATGTTAAATTATAATCTGGAATACTGATTAGTGGTCAGCCAAATATTCTGATTAAAAAATCCTTGGATTGATCAATGAGTTGCAAAATATTCTAGAGAAATGAAGTTAAACTGGACTAAAGCATAATATAATTCACATTTGGTAAATTTCTTGTTTACTCTGATTGACATATCTAAAAATCATTCAAGACAACACTTTGAAAACATCCATATATTCAACATGTATCAGTGCCAAAAAGAAAACAGAAGCACTGTAAGAGCAGTATTATAGACATCTCTTGGAATTCTTTGTTTGCTTACTTTATCTGAGCTTCAGTGCATCAAATACAAATGGTCAGGAGCCTAATAAAGGACAAACAGCAGAATCCCCAGTGCCAACCACCATGAGGAGGGTGCAGACTTCAGTTGCTATACAGACAACTGAGAAGAAACAACAGGAGGCTACAACATCATAATATTTATACATGCTCATAAATCCATGTACTTTACTCAAATCCTCAAGTGCTGAATTACTGCACAGTTCAACACAAAGAATAAAAAAGTTTGAAATTAATTTTTGCTCTATTAAAACTAACAAAATAAGACTGTCATTCAACATTTCACTCCATCATGAAAAACAGAACACTATTGAGCCTTTTGGCCTGTGCAGCCTTACAAGAGCTAAAACCACCAAAGAGCAAGAACTACTAATTCATAAACCACACCTTCTTTTAAAAATGCGAATTGCTGGTGACCCAAGAACTGAGATTACAGGTGAGTCCTAAACTCCATATTCTTTTTTCTTCAACAGTTGAAGTATATTAGAGTGCAGATTAAAAAGATTTGCAGTTCTTCACAAAACTAGATGTTCACCAGTTACTTTCTCTTCTGTTACTGGAAAATCTATTCCTCTGGTCTTGCCATTCTGCTCTTGGCTTGTAGAGACATCACTATGTCCCCAGATTCTCCTATCCACTAATTTCTTATCATGTGTTCAGTGTGTCCAGGTAGGGGCTGAAAATTTGAAAATCGAACTGTCAATTCACTACATTCCAGACAACTGACTAAAATTAGAGATCAAACACAAAATAAAAATTAAAAAAAAAAAATCAAATTTTCTTCATCAGCAGAATTTCTGAATTCTGATTTTCTCATAGTTTTCCTCCTTGCAGATTCTCTAACCAACCATGTGCTTGAACTCTTAGTTCTACCTTTCCTTTCTGAGAAAACAAGACTCTAACCCCAAAGTTCACTGATGACAGCAATACAGATTTGCAAAGGACCTTGAGATCACCCAGTGGCACACCTGAAGCTGGTACATCCCTGGATTTTGCACTGAAGGAAGTTTCCCAGACACGGAGAGTATATCCACACAGAGCACAACTATTTTACTTTAGATAGAATACTGTAATCTCTCCATAAAAGATCTAAATTCTATTCCAGCCCTCAGCACTTACCTGGAGTGTCCCCACCATGAATACAGAGATACAATTTGGAAAAAAATGAGCAAGCCATGTGTGAGGAGAGACATTAAGGAGGCANAATCTGAGTAGATAATTGCAAAAGAATGAAACAATTCACCCTCTCCTTTATAAAGTACTTTTCTCCCATGTTCTTGTTTCTAAGTCATAGTCATTCCAGGTCTGCATTTAAAACCCACTGGCTATATAGATAGAATTACTTTCTTTCCTTAGAATCATAAACTTGTTTAACCAGACACCCAAAAAGCTTTTCTGTTTTCCTTTTCATTAAAAAGTAGTTGTATTTACCGGAATCCTTAAAACAAGAGATGTCTAGTGGAGTACTAGGATCAATATATTGCTTAAACATTGTTTTCTTAGAAAAGCATTTTCATTTGCTGCTCTTTTTTTCCAGGAGAGATAAACTGTTTCTAAGCTATAATAACTGAATTAGGATTTACACTTTTCACTCTATAATTTATACCTTTCACGCTTGACTACTTGCTGTTCAGAGTCAACATACACTAAATGGGATTATTTTTCTTAAATAAAGTATACAGGATAACTGCCAGAGTTTCCACAAGGCATTCTTTTCATTATTGAAAGTGTAAGCAGGGTAAATAATGCTGTACTTTGCAATGATAGGGTTTCAATCCATTTCCAGTTAACCACTACAAGAAGAATATGCTATAAAGACTTTTGACCAGCCTAGAAATGTATCACTGCTACATTACATCCATCGATGTGTCCATCACTGTGGTTCAATAACTAAGCCACTAGCTGTGGAATTTGATTCTAGGCCAAGACAGCTTTTATCTAAAACTAATGCAAAGTTTCTTACTGTATGGCTGTGGAAGGAAAACCTGAATCTGTAGCTCAGATGACAACCCAATATAAGAGCAGATTAAAGGATAATAGTTCTAGTTCCATTTTTTCCATGATGCTTGAGCGCTTGGATTGGCCATGATGCACCCAGGAGGTTTAAGGTTCAAGAATGATGAAAGATCAGTGCTGAAATAACAGAAGTTAAATTCAAAATATGTCTGGATCAACAAGATGAGGTTTACGGGTAAGGACACATGCAAAACTGCAAAACAGAAAGAATAAAGCATGAAAAAGGTGAGAGGCAATTTTATTCTGTAAAGGTAGAGCACACAAGAAGAAACATAAAAGTACTGTTCTTCTCTGCATTACATTTCTCCAGTGTGAACAAATGAACTCTGAGCTTAATTATATTTTGCGTATCTCACTACTGCAAAGAAACTGGTAAATCACAGAAGCCAGAGAACAGCAGCAAAATTTATAGATAGGCAACTCAGACTTAATTATAAGGGATAATTAAAAGAAGCAATACACACACACATATAGCATGGTAACATAAGGAGAACTGGGAACTGAGAGAGGACATAGACTGTTTACTAATATTTTAAAGCACAAGGAAAGAAGAGTAATAAGAATTTAAAAACAATGAAGAAGAATACAGTTGTGATGGATGTCATTAAACATTTGAACACTAATTTTCTTCAGCTTTTTAAGAGTTCCCAAATACATTTAACTGATCCTTTTTAATCAAAAAAACCCTGGATAAATGCTATGAAGATGTTCACAGTAAACAGGCTGTGCAGGACTCTTTCACCTCTAACTCCTACAAGAACTGGAGCTCCTGTGGATGGAAGTTACATGGAAAGAAGTGAATGATGATGATGTGAATTATGAGGGCAGTAGGAACAGCCAGATACACACTGGGGAGTGAGGAAGAAAAAAGCAAACAGCCTTCATATGACAGAAATGTCAGTTAGGGGAAACAGATGATCTATTCTAAACAAATTCCAGTGAATGAAAAATGTACTAAAAAAGCAAAAAATGGTATCCTGACTTCTGTATCAACCTATACTAAAGGGGACTTCCTGCATTAATTTCAGATTTGACACATTTTTACTCTTATGAGCAAGAACAGCAGCCATTAGGTATCATATCAAAATACTACAAAGATAATATCAGCTATAAAGAAAAACCCAAACCTCTGTTAATTTCAGTGAAACCAACAGAATCCACTCCAACTAAGAATCAAAATCCAAGTTGGTGGTTTGGGGATTTTTTTATCCTTTTCTCTTACTCTTGCTGTGAGGTGAATCTTGCCATAATTTTTAGGGAAAGGGGGAAAAGTAGGTTTTGGAAAGGGAAAAAGAAGAAAAGGACCTCAGTTAACACTGCAAGTGAGCTAATTAGTGGCTAGTATTTTATTTCATGATAAATCTGATCTAATCTGTAACACCAAGCTTATTTCAAGCAGGCTTAAGAGTTAAAAGTAAGTAGCTACGAAAATACTAAGGAGCAGCTACCTCTCTCAGCTTTGAACAATCACTCAAGTTCAAAAGATGCTAACGTTTTTACCTTTAATTAGTTGCCATTTTGATGTCAGCCTCTAGACAGCATGAAAGAGAAAAGAGCATTGACGGGTGGATATGACAAAATCCAAGACATCACCTTTCCTTCCAGATTTCCTAATTGTCTTCATTACTTTCAGAACAGTGGGTGAGATTTAAGAAGGTAACAAGCTCAAAAAATCCTTAGCCTCCCTCAATACCAGACTTTCTCCCTCTTTCCAGATGCAGTGAGGTTGTTCACTAAACAGTGATTCCGGCTCTAGGGAATAAGCACCACACTAAGCCTCACTTGGAAGGGAACACAAACTCCCTAAGGCATGCCCGTAGGCTCAGAGAAGAAACACAAGACTGCAAGCTGCCAGTGTTAATATTTGAGATTCTGATGGTTTTTTTCCCAGGAAATGAGGTAAGTCAAGGAGAAATAACATCTGTCTGAGGCAAGAACACACACACATTTAAGTGCTTTTTGAGGGTGGAGAATGAAAGAAAGGGGTTCTTTCCTTTTGACTTATTTAAGCTTTCCGTGGGTTTGTATACTGTTCGGGCTTTTAAAAGAGAGACTGAGAAAAATAGCAATCAATAGTGTCAGCTAAAGGTGACAAACAGAGCACAAGGTGGCTACTGGAGGAAGACACTGTGAAGACAGTGACCAGGCAGTGATCAATCGCATTAGCAGATGAAGAAAGACATAGGGAGCACAAAGAGGAATCGATCTGGTCTCCTACATCTGCAGATACAGGCACCTGGAGCAGGTAGCATGTGACAGACAAGGGTTTAGGCTGTCAATAATTCATACTGCTTCACTGTATAACTTTTAGGAAGAGTCTGTCTTGAAAGAACAGTATTGACATGTGTTGTACAGCAGAGTTTTACTAAAAGTTGGCATCTCCAGTCAAGAGCAATTCAAGGCACACTACTCAGGATCCAGTCACCTTAGTCCTTTCTGCTGGAATGACTTCTGGGCCAAGCTAAAAAGGCATTTGAAATACTGGTTTTGACAGAAAAAATCATAGAGAAGCACTTTCAAAACTAGACAGAAGGGGAAATCAAAGACAGTCCTTCCTTTTGAATGCACCACTCAGTCCAGCTCTACACTGTTGAAAATGTTATCATTGTATTTGGCCAGCATGGCTGATGGGATGTACTAACGAATTCAGCCTGATGTGAGATACTAATGAATTCAGCCAATTATAAAGGTCTGGAATCTGAGTGGGAATAATGATCTAAGACATCTGAAAGCAGAGGCTGCAATTGCAACATGCTTCCTGGGCCAAGAGAAAACAAGGATGCTACTCACAGCCTGGGTTGTATGCAGTATCTCAGAGAAGCAGCCAGTACTGCTGAAATGTCACCAGTGGGCTGGTACTTAGTGAAGAGAGCTCAGCCTAGTCTAAATTTTCCAAACCCGATACATTCAGCTATACCAAGTGTAAAAGTAACTACAAAAAATGGAATTTTAATACTAATTCTCAAAAAAAACAGAAATAATTCATCCCTTCAAAAGTCTCCCATTGGTGAGTAATAAGCATCAGAAGAAAAAGTTGATATTATTTGTAAAGAGGCAATTTAACTAATTACTTTAATAAATGCTTTACTGTATTTACGCAAGTTCCTGGGCTTATTTACTAACTTCAGTACAGCCATTCTCAAGAGAAAAGGTTGATCCCTCAAGCAGAATGATGTTACAATTGTCAACTAATATTCCATTAATTTATTTGAAATCTTCTAAGTAACATTTAATTTAATTAGTACTTTATTTATTGCGATAGTCAATGTTATGCAAGGTCAAGCCTTTGATTAACTGCAGCTTCACTGATGGAGATAAAAACTGGCAGCAGCTACTGTAAGAAAAATCCATATAGGTAACTGAAGTGTCTTTGATGAACTACAGAAAAGGTAGAAGTAGTATTTACCAAAACTCAGGCACTTACTAGATCTCTCACAAAGGTTCCAAATTATCCCTCCATGCACACACTTCCATATTTAAAGGTAACAGGCTGGTTCAAGGAGGCACACACACTTTAGCCCTGGTGACATCCATTCCTGAGTGTATTTTAAATAACGTCAGTCATTTCTGCAAGAAGCTGTCATTGCAGTGTGAATTGTCTTTCAAACCAGGTGATTGTTTCCTTCCTGGCTGCTGACAAAAGCTCTGGTAAATTTTGTGACCCTCAACTGAGAAAACTACATGAGATGCATCTAAATTTGGCTTCTCTAGGAAACTATTTCAAACTATTGTACCGAAGAGTTTCTGTATCACTCATCCATTGCTTTTTCTCCTTCCTCTCTTCTAAATCTGGAACTGATGTATGGCTGCTAATTTAGGACATGGTTATTAATTTGGAACATGTTTTGGTTCCCTGCATTTTCTTAGTTCATATTATACAGCTTCTCCCAGATGAGCATGCTGTGCACAAGTCATTAATTTGGTACAGAGAAGTTCATACTATGCTGAGCCACAGGTCCCTCCTGTTATAAAATAGGCCACTTGGCTGCTCCAGTGAAGTCTCCAGCAATCATTCACAGAGAAAGCAGAAATGATTCAGCACTCAGCAGAGCCCTAAATGTTTCAGAAATCTGTTTTCCAAAGCAATTGCTGGTACCCTGACAGCTATACTTAGGCTCTGTACAATGACTACAGATAGCTGCATTTCCAACCTCATTACACTGCTATCAACAGAAGCCAAGCATTTAAAATGTTTTATGCATTGGTTGAACCATATTTTAGTTTAGAAAGAGCAGGTAAGATTTGTTTCATCACAAATAGGCTAGACATTAAAGTAAACAAATCAACAACATTATTCTATGCTGTAAGATCAAAGCAACTATTGCTTGCAACGTTCCACTGCTGCCTACCAATACTTAGTGAAATTAACTTAAATAGGCTGATTTTCTCACTTTCATTTTTAGTGATTATCCAGCGTTTCATTAGTTCCAAATGTAAAAACTTGTTTTATCCATGATGCCTGTCAAAACAAGAGATGGTAATAACAAGTCCTTGCCCTTAGAGGAGCACAGCAGATTTTCAGCTCCTCAAAAATAAAGGCAGCTGCAATAAAGCCTACTTGTGGTTGTTCATGCAGTATAGCACATAAATCTTAAAATGTTCTATGTCACAGTCAATCCATAATGAATTATACTGCTTCACTGAGTTTCAGATGCACAGTTACTCTGATCATTTTTGGGTGCTCATCTGCAGTTTCCCTAAGGTCAACATAATTTGCTAATTATTTCCCTTCTCCAAGTCAGACCCACCCAAAGAATCACTTTATTACTACTCAGAAATTGAGTCTCTTGTCCAAAATCATTATAGCCTTGAGAAGAGAGAGAGAGGAGAGAAAGAAAGATAGAAAGGAGAAAAAGGGAAGAAACAGAAAACAGAAAATGAGAAAAAGGAAAGGAAAGAATCAGTACAGAGCCCTTTCACTGGACCAAAATGAGTGGGAACTCCATGACTTAAACAAAGTCCATATAAAAAAGATTGAACTGCATAAATTTCTAATGTGCTTATAAATTATGAATAGTTAATTATTAAATTCTTATCAGCTGTAGGATTCTCTCCACTAATATGTCTCTTTACACTTTTGTGGAGGTTTTTTTTTTAAAGAATGTACTTTTGTGGCCAGATTTTTAAACAAAATCTCTCTTTCAAAATTCTTCTCTGAACAGAACAAGACTGTTCCTAAAGTAATTTAGAATCTGTGTGTGCAAAAAGGGAAAAAATGGAGAGGAATCTTACAAGTTTAAATAATCACCCTGGAACACAAAAATTGGCCTGTCATGTACAGAATTAAATTGTTTAAAACCCGTTTTTGCAAGTTGCATTCTGATAAGGGAGACAGGCTTTTAAAGGATGAAATTTGTTCTAATGATCCACCTGGAAAGTATTTTTTAATTCAAAATTAGAACTTTTATAGAGAAGTAATGGAGTATTTCTTTTTGATAAGCCACTTCACAGAACAGGGATCAGAATGCAAATTACAGTTATTTGCTCTAAGTGGTTTTCCATTAGAATGGCATTAATATGAAACATTTTCTTTTTCCATTTCATCAAGACATTTCACAGTGTTTCTGCTACCTTTAAGACATGGTGTATTAATTTAACAAAATTATATATAATCTTGCGTGTATTATGTATGCTTCATTTACTTTTTGCAACATCATTATCTTATTTTTCATGTTTGAACCTGTCAATTGATAACACAGCTACATCTCCTTTCAGAAAATCAGGTTTCAAATCAGAGAAGCAAAGTCTAGTTACAATAGTAATTTGTGAAAAATTGAGGGTTTTATTAAATAAAAGGATGGCACAAGACCTAGTCTAAAATCTTGTAGGTAAAAGCTTTCTTTTTCTCTCTACCTTCTGTTTTTTAGTTTAACCAGTAACACAATTAAGTGATAAATATTTGGGGTTTTTTTACTCAAGAGTAAATGAAGGGTGCTGGCACAAAGGTATGAATGACCTGTAGCACCAAGAGCACAGGTAGAGACTATTGAATATGAAAGAGGAGGTAATTTTTATCCATGGCTATTTCACAATATCTGTTCAAAGCTACTTGCATACTAACTGTGGACAGTGGGATACCACTCCACCAAAGGCAATCCAAAGGGCACGTAAAACCACCAGAATTGCATCACCCTTTATTAATGCCTAAAAATTGCAGTTTCACCAGCATTTGTTTCAGCTGCAGCACCTGTGAAAATTATTTTAATCCCCATCCCACAACATATATTCTTCTTACTACTTACTCAAGCAACAATTTGTGTAGCTGTGTAATGAAAACAGGTATGTAATAGATCCAGGATAACATTTTTCTCTGGTTTCTTTCTTATTAACATCAAATTTTTCCCGTATCTGTTTTCAAATACAGTTCCACAAACAATTATACTAGCACAGCTCAGAAGGCCAAAATATGCAAGTAGATATAAATTCTGCTTAGGCTGACACTCCCCTAAAAAGATATGCTCACTAAATGACACAGCCTGGAGAAGTGGTTCACATTAAGGACCCCTTTATAGGCTTGATGTTTCAGGCCACTTGAGAAGTCATTGGGTAACCTGTCAGAGAGGCACTGAGTCACTTCCTTCACACCAGGATATCAAGAAAGTGTAAGTGTTTTCCTTACTCCTCTGATCTCTAATAGTTTCCAACATTATGAACCATCAGCAACTTATAACAAAGAAAACCTCAAGAAACAAACCCAAACAAACAAAACAACCTCCAAGACCCACCTGGTGCCACCACAGAAATGGGACAAGCTTTTTGTCTTCCACAGTCAGCACACACATGGCTTCCTACATAGGCATAAAAAGCCATGGGAAGTCAGAAACACAAAATAAATAAAAATAAATTAAAAAAAAAACAAAAACAAAAACAAAACAAAAAAAAAAAACAAACCAAAAACCAAAACAACAATTATCTGTTCTGTTATTTAAGAAAATATAAAAAGCAGGGAGTTTTTTTTCTTCCACCACCATGCCAAGTGCCATCACAGTAACGTACAGTGGTTTGCACTTGTAAACATAGCACCGAACTCTTATGGATTAAAGTAGTAAAATGATCCTTTTTACTTTGTTGA
Organism: Scytalopus superciliaris; assembly: GCA_013400415.1. NCBI lineage: Eukaryota > Metazoa > Chordata > Aves > Passeriformes > Rhinocryptidae > Scytalopus > Scytalopus superciliaris. The sequence goes on from VXBX01002569.1 coordinate 808,820, forward strand.
TCTAATTTTTATTCCTGTGTCTCAACCCTCTGTCTTTGCAGAGAAATCTAAGAACAGCCCCATGGAAATTTCCAGCACACAGGCTGCGAATCACAGTCCTGGAGGTCTATCACAGGGCCCAGTGAAGTCCACAAATAAAGATTTTTATAACGCAGAACTCTTTGAAACACGTAATGCTGAAAAAGGTGAAGAGTTATCCAGTGACATCTCTGGTAATTACCTGCCAGAAGAAGTTGCGGCCACTATCAGTTTATACAAAGAAAAGTCAGCAATAGAAATTGTTCTGCTTGAAGAGGTGGACAAGCAAAGCACCATTGTATGGAAGTAATGCCAAACAAAGTAAGAGGCTAGAGAAAACTTGTGCTCTCTATTAGAAATGCAGAAAAATGGAGATGGCAAGTGGGAGGCAGGAAAAACAGAAAGGAAAACATAGTCAGGATGATGATCAAAGAGTATGCTATTAATAATTAAAGTGGAAATCCCTGCATTAGTGGCCACTATGGGCAATTAACTGCTGGTTTATTATTTATTTTAATTACCTGACCAGAAGCCAGACCACATTTTAAAAAATCATTATATATAGTAACATTAGGTTTCAAGAAGATTAGCTCTTTTATAACCTGTGTTAACTAGTTTACAACAGCCATAATGTGCTTTTAACTATGTTGGTTCTGTGGCTGCTGAAAAATTGTTCTCTCTTCATCAGCTGACCATTGATTTCCTATCAATCCAAATGCTGTAGTGTTTTACCATTTCTCTTACATGCTTTCCATTGTGTTTTAAGATAACCTTACACGTACAATATACAAAAATGGCCCTTGTTTACTTGTGTGGTTTGTTGTTTTTTGGTTTTTTTTCAAATGTAGGGATTAATATCTGAAAGGAAGCAGCTCAATCATTCAATCCTTGTTCCAACTGTGGCTTTAGACCTTCAGTGGTGTGGTTCTGCTTGTGTGGCCACCCCACCAAAATTCTCCTTGGACAGTACTGAAAAGGAGGGTATAAAAGAAAGGTAAGATCCACTTCCTTCTTCAACATTTAAGAAGAATCAGAAAAAGCAATGCCAGTCAGAAGTCTCATGTAAACAAGAACCATTCTAAATATATCCTCAAATGATTATCAAATTATTTTGGAACAAAATACAAAAGTGCAGATGCAAGAATGTATTTGGAAAAGATATACTGAAAAGCAGAAACATGACAGAAAAAAGTGCATGGTTTTGCATTAAGACATAAAAATATGAAATTTCAAATGGGTAGAGAGTTGGCAATTTTGAGAGAAGGAATAAGAAAAATTGATGCCATTTTATGTACCAGTCTTAGGGTATTTCACAGGCATTCGGAGTCTATTTATAGGTCAAAATTATCCAACTAGCTCAGAAAACAGTATTTTCCTGCACTAAACCAGCCTTATCACTGAGATGATTTTAAGGAATAATACATCTGAAGCACACACAAGTTTTTCTTTTACTGGAACAAAACAGATAATTTAAAAATACCATAAAAAACAAAGTTTATCAATCAACTTGTCTTACATGTCTGGTTAAGGTCATAATCAAACCTTTTTTAGAATAATAATTGTTTATTTATATAAAATAGGGTCATGGTAACAGGAGATACTGCATGAAAGAGCAGATAGGCAGAGTTTCTTGTATCTTACTTTTAGCCAGATTACACAAATCCACCTTACCAATCCTCCTAGGCATGAATTGCCTCTTTTTCCTTTCCAACACCTCTAGACTTCCCTGGCTTCTCAGTGATCCCTTCCAGCTAATTTTTTTTAAATGTCTTTTTCCTCTAGCTTAGGAAGACTGGCAGGCTCTCCAAGGAGTCAGCTGAGCAGCAGAGCTCACATAACAGATTAGGTTCACAGAAGCAGGAGAGAAAAGAAGTCCAGCTCTATCCTCAGTCATGGACTATCAACCACCTCTTGAAACTTCACCTTAACTACAGTGCCCTGAGGAAAACGCAGTGCAGAGATTGACACTGAAGTCTCTATTCTAAATGAGACAGAACCAGGAGGTTTCTACTACAGTTCTCTTCCACAGGGAAATAGTCTGCCTTTGCATTACCATTCCTTCCTTCCTGAATTTAAGAAATGTCTCCAGTAAAACCTTTACTGGAAAAGTGCATTTATGCAAAAAGATGTGATCTTACTATATGAACAAGTCTCACCTCTCAAGCATAGTATGTACCCAAAGCGTCATGACCAGTTGTCTATAGGATTTTTATTTCATACTGTGGAGTAATTTATGGAGAACACGGGACAGCAATTAGCTGGAGAATGTCATGCATTACAACTGAAAGAGTATTTCTATAGAAAGACAGTAAATTTGACATTACTGTTAAATTCTGAAGTCCTACTGGTACTTGGCAGCTGCCCTTTACAGGGAGCTGATTACACCGGGTAAAATTTCATTATCTTCTAAACATAAACTCCCATCATCGCATCTTTTAGTAACTTTGAAATAATGACGGCACTTAGGAATATTGGTTTAGTAGATCATCTTTTTTCTGTTTGTCAGTACTTCTTTCTATGCTGCCTCTAGTAGCAATAACTGTACCACACACCCTTCTAACTCTCCACTCCTCCAAAAAATTCTTGCTTGCAATGACAGATAAGCAAAGAGGCTCCAATTATCCCTATTGTAACAGCCATGGGAAGATGCCCATGTAAGTTGGGAGGCAGCCTAAAGTCAGGACTGTGTAATTGTCTGGACTGATCTGCTTGCAAAAGAGGAACATGTGGATTTTAATGGAGCCAAAAAAATTCAAAAATCCCCAGCATTTTGTTAAAGATTCCTAGATAGTGACTGCCCATCTCATCTAGGCATTAAAAATACATCTCCTGCTAAGTCCTGTGACAGTGTTCAACATGCTAAAAAGGGGAATAAGGTTTAAGCTGGTTAAGAGGTTTTTTTCTTTTCCTGGGTTTTAAAAGAAATGAAAGGAACATTTCTTTCTTAGATCTTAAAAATATTTGATTTATAAGCTTCCTGTAAGGTTTCCAGAAGAAACAACTTCATTCCAGTGCTGAGACAGTTATCAATACTAACATGGATCACATAACATTTTTGAGGGAAAAAAAGAAGGTCTACAGCCATACTATATATCTCATGCTATCTGGGAGCTGAGAAAGTGAGATGAAGATGAATCGGTACTTTGCACATCAGTCCATGCAATTTCATTGCTTTTATAACTGCACACATTTCATTATTATTGTTATGACACACCAGTCGGGTGTTGGCAACAGTCAAGAGCTTGTTCCCTGTCGGTGGTGCCATTCAGCCACTGCACTCCTGTGTGTGCCCATCTCATAGCTTTCTGCAGTTCCACAGACCACTTGCTAAGGTTTTACACCCATTCACAGCACTTCCAGTAACAATGACATACTCTGCTTCCACGGATGGCTCTCTACTCCCCCTTCATCAAGAAAGGTCAAGTTTACCTGTGATATTCCCAGCAGACAGATACCTGCTCTGTTCTTAAAAGCCTTCAAGGACAAAACAAACTGTCCTTTCAAAATCTGAAGATTTCCTGTTGTACTATATTTCCTTTTATGCAAATGTGAGTCTATTCCTTCTTGTCACACACCTGCACACTGGCATTTTACTTCGAATTTCTTTGTTTTAAATTTATTGAGTAACATTTTTCTCTTTAAACACTCCTGGAATTTCCTCCCAGGTTTACTGGCAAAATACCCATTCTCTTCAGTAATGCAATATCTGGACCCATGACAATAAAAAACACATTTTAATCCAATATTTCTTTTCTTCTGTGACAACCTTTGCAACAGAAAACACATTTAGTAAGTTGTTTGAACCATATAATATTCATCCAGGACATCTGAAGGAATTCAAAGATGAAATGTTTGAACAATTGACAATAAGCTTTTCATTAAAACTGCCTCTAAGTCACAGCAGATGTAATGCCAAATTTTGAGAAGGGTCTCAGACAGTTACAGAGAATGGATCAGCGAGAAAGACTGGCAGCCTTACTAGGAAAAGGGGTAGAAAATAAAATACATATTTTGCCCATGGATTATTTGGACACAGGCAATACATTGAAACAAGTTACTGACAAAATCTTGGCAATTACTTCACTCAGTCTGTAGATATAAAAGGCAGATCAAGATGATAAAGTCACCCTGGACTTCTAGAAGAACTTTAAAAGAAAGCAAGACTACTATGAGAGCTGATCTTTCCAGGTAAATAACCCATTAAGAAATTATGAGAGTATACCACGGAAAAGTTATTAGCCCTATTCTAAAAGGGAGCCCCATGTCTGAATGGTCAAAGGCTTCCTTACATATCCATTGGATGTCCTAAAGCATGAATTGAATATCTCCTCCTTCTTATTTCAAAAACCAATGAATTTCCATTCTTTAAATAAAATTAGTTCTCCCAAAATCCTGGGGAAAGCTGACGGATTCAGAGAAGACAAGCAGCTCCTTTTCTCCTTTTTCTTATGAATGCTTGTTTAGAGTTCAAAACAAGAGAGAGGGACTTGCCATCAAACACACTGATATAAATTAGTACACATTACAAATACCACCCACACTAATTGCTAAGAAGCTCAAGTTCCCAGTTTAGGAGAAATGCTTCAAGGATTAAAGGAATTCTTACCTTCTCAATTGCTGAAACACACTCATTGCATTTTATTTTCCTCTGAGCACAGTCTTGCATTTCATGCTGGGCATCAACAGTCTGCATATAACTCCAATGTTTACTCAGTTGCCAAAATTTGAGCTTCCTTAAATAACAGACAGTGAGGAGTAACTAATTTCATGACCTGTCTCATCTCACTGTAAACATTTTACACTACAATTATTTTTATAGATAATGAAAATTAAGACCCCTTGGGACTGTGAAACAACTTAATCAAAGTGCAATACAAACCTTAAAGCAATTGGGATCCATGTTAGCTATTCCAAAGGGCACATTTACAGGCAGACAGGTAACCTGCACTTCACTTGGAAAGTGCAAATTAACATCTTAAAGGAGAATAAGGTTTTTTAACACAGCATCACTATGCTTTTTTTTTTTCCTCTTATTTTTANTTGTCAAGGTAAGTATTTCTGAAAAAGAAGGAATTTCTAAACAGTAATTTACATTAGCCAGAATTTTTCTCCTGAGTGTCAGTTCATTTGGATCCTTTTGCAAGTGATCAGCAAACTTGAGAGGTAATAGAACTGACTGCATAGGAAAGAATGTCAGCTCTGCTTCTTTCCTGACATTTTTAGGAAATAAAATAACTCATTAAAAAAAAAGTTCATTTCCAAGTTTAGTTGTTTTTTTCTTTTTTTTCCTTTCAGTTGTCACAGAAATAGATTTTATATAAATTACTAACACAACAGTACTGATAATTCTGAAAAGGTTATATGGAAATTGTACTAACATCAAAAGTCATATTTGGCGAACTTTATGACAGGTTTTGCTATATTGTTGGCTGATTCAAATTTTCTTGCACAATACCAATCATATTCCTACATTTGTAGACTAAAACATGAATAAAATATGAAAGCTTGACATTAATAAATATTAATTTACAAGTCTGTCTTGAGTTCCAGAACTCTGGCAAGTTCTAAGTAAAATGTTGGTAGGCTGACTTCACAAAGCTCCATTGACCTCTAATGATCACGGTGAAATTTTTTTCCATAATGTTCCTTCCTGGGCAGTCCACAGCACTGCTGTTGAATAGGGTTACATTCAGCATGTGAACCACCTTTAGGATAACTACATAAAACTGTTATATAAATTGCCTTGGCAAGAAAAGAAAACATAAAAGTAGGCCTCAGGTTTCAAAACAACTGTAAATTCGATTGCTGATAATGAAATTATTTCAATATTTTGTTTAAGACTAAGTGTGAGTGAAACAAGATAATGAGCATTCTTCCTATTTTAAATTATGGTTCAACTCTGAAAACTAATAGGCTGAAAATTAGTTATCACATAATAGAACTGCAGGCACTGTATGAAGAGTAAGAATCAAATAGGATGGACAAAAAGCTACGTATGAAAACTGAATATTGAACAAATGTCCAACAGGATGCAAAAAAAACACAAAGAAAATATGAAGAAAACAGAATTACCAGGTAACTGTGTCTAGTGATTCCCAAAATAAATCAGTGAACCTATACACACTTCTTTCTACACTATTGACCTAATGCAATAACCAGAGAGGATGTAGAAAAGGAGTATCTCAGGTTACAAAAATGTAACCATATGGAAATATTCAAAATCTGCTAACAAGTATTAAATATAAATGTGATAAAGGAAACCAATTTATCCTTTGATTTTTTCCCCCATAAAAGTCATTCACTTTCACACACAAAAAAAAAGGAGCTTTATTAAGGTTTTATCATAACATTTGATGCCATCAAAAATGCAACATTTCACACCTTTAGGTTTCTAACTTTTGGTATTTGTGTTACCAAACAATTAGAGAATTTTAGATTTTGTTCTGACTTTAAAAAATAATTAGGTTTAGAATGTTGCAATGTCCCATAAATGTATATTCCATTTTTTCTGACACTTTTCCTAAAACGAGATAAAATCTTAGACTCTACTGAATTTTGTCACTTAGTTCCATAAAGTCAGGATCTCAGCCCAGTGCCACGAATCTGAAGGAACTGCAATCCAAACGAACTGCAATCCAAACATTTCTGCAGAAGAAATGTTGAGTAATCTGTTTCAGAATTTTTCTAGTTCAAAACAGAAATTAAGATGTCTGTGAAAGATAATTATTTTTTTTTTTAATGTTAAACTCTAGTGAGGCACTAAATCAACATGACCAATACAGAAATCAGTTCCTTGTGGAATCTTTCATAGGAACAAGGACAACTCTGAAAAAAAAGACCTTAAAATCAATTTTACTAAAATAAGCTAGCATTGGCTAAAGGCTAATTTTTTTTTCACTCAGTTCTGCATGAAGGTCAATCTCAGACTGACAAATTCTAGGATACTGATTTTAGGTCAGCTCAGGATAACATTAGTATGCTGACAAATACATTTTACAATACGAAGGGAACAAAGATATCAAGACATCAGAAAAGGATATTTAGTATTGTTAACTCTCTTTTTGGCAAGAAACAGAAGTTTCCACTGAAAAGTAAATAAATATTCATGAAAGAGTTTGAGCCACAAGATGAGTTTCTCTGATTATGACAAATTTCCCATCCACATTATGACAAGGCTGTCATCATCCTGAGTATGAGAAGGGAGGAGAAGAAATATGGGTAGAGGTTTACTACCTCTCCAAGTCAAGGGATTATTTGTAAGCAACCTTTCATGCCTCTTGGTGTTCCTAAAACAGCAGTAACTCACTTTCTGCTTGACTGTCCATAATGAAAGAGAAGCATTTTCCTTTCCTTCTCTATCAAAATTGTTTTTAACAAAGGACAAGGGTTATTTTTATTCCTATTATGTATTCCTAGAAGGAATAAAATTGTAGTCTAGAATTGCATAGACTCAGGAGAGTGTTACAAACAACAGAAATTTTGGATTGACTTGACCTCCAATAATTTCAAAGTTTAAATACATACAGTTTCTGAAAGAAAATCCAATATGGGCATCAAATCTAAATTTCTTTCACAGCTCACATTTCCCCACAGGAGACAGCCTGAAATCTCTTAGCAGAACAGGACATGGAGTTTATAATATTTGCAGTTGCAATTGCCTTTTTTAGCCTGTCACTAAAGCCTAAGATTAATTCTCATTTGTCCCTGGCTTTTTCTGTGTAACAAAAACTGTAAAGAGGAGTGGCCAGGGAAGATTGTGCTATGCTGTCATCCCTGTTAGTAAGACAGGGATGTTTCTGCATTCACTTTTGGGTACAGAATACCTCCAAGAAACAGAAATAGTAAATCCAGAAGTATTAACATTTAGCAGTAGAATTAACATCTGACAGAAAGACAAAAATAATTACTTGATGTATTGGACTTTGTTCATGTTCCTTTCCACCTTATGGATACAAAATAGTCCCAACAGCTTAGGACCACTGCCACTGTATATCAAGCTAAGCTTTCAATGGTTGCTTTATAAAGAATCCACTCACATGAAATTTGGAATCAAATTCAGGCACAAAGAGCAAAAATTAGCAGGAAGGCAAGGTATGAAGAGAGAGAGTTCCATTTCACCTCTTTTTCTAACATTTTTTACATAGAACTTGTACAGAACTTGTACTCTTTCTACATCCCAGTACATCTTTGAATCATTTGCATTCAGACATGCTGTCAGTTGGAAATATATTTAATTACATAACCAAATATCATCTGGGGTTTTTTGCTTCTATACTTGACACATACTTGAATAATAAAGGGATCTCCAAATTTATCTTTCAGAGGCAGGAAGTTCAGAATTTCCTGGGGGAAAAAGAAAACCTTTTTTTTTTTTTCTTCAAATCACTAGGCCTGTATAGCAAATTGTTTTATCCTAGTATTTCCAGCTTCTTTTACAGCGGGTTGTGTCAGTTCATATCTCACTGAATGAAGCAACACAGTAAAACTCATGTAACAGCATGAATCATCACAAAACATGCCATTTAGAAAGCCAGGCAAGAAACAGTTACTGTCATGGATAATAAATATATAAAAAAGTGTTATGGTATTCGCAATGACACGGCCAGTGGTGAGATGATACAAAGCATTTCAGCAAAGTACCACCTTCATCATCTCCTTCCGGAAAACTTTCACTGATCATTTCATAATCAAAGTCATTTTACTCCAACATCTAGTATTTTCTGATGACTTTAAACTTAAACAATATTTTCTAACTCTTAAAATCAGTATTAGTCCTATATGTAAGTAAATTCAGTCGTGTCCAACTTAATAGCATTAGGCATACATTCACTCTAAAAGGACTTTCTGACTGTATGTTTTAGAAAGAACTCGGACACACAACAATTTTTCATTTACTTGTCTTTGCTGACCTCAGGTCAATTTACACTACAGGACATTAGAATAAACTGACTGCTGAAAAACCTTGAATTTGAGACACTGTGCGCAAGACAGCATTATCTGAGAAATTTTTCAAGACCTGATTGCAAGGTCTGAAAAGCACACTCTGAGGTGAACAACACGATATAATTAAATTCCCCAAAAAAACCCCACCACAGCATGGAGTGCAGACTAACAAAAATGCTCCTACCAAACAGGTACAGACCATGATCCAGGATCATATGCTTATTTTTTTCCTTTAGTTTGTAACCCATACAGAAAAGTCTCACTCATCTGGCTTGAAAACAGGGAGGGGAAAAAACCCAAAACAAACCCAAGAAACCAAACCAACCAAATGAAAACCAACCAAGCAAAGAAAAAAGTATCAACAACAAATCAACCCACACAAACAAAACCAGAAGTAGCTGTGGTAGGGCAGTCCTAAAATTTGAAATCTCACTGTGTAGCTCTGTAAAGACTGAAACCCTTAGATACTCAATGATAAAAATAACACTAATAGGAATTAGTCTCCTCCATGGACTTTAAATCCTAGCCTGGATTAATGTATGTAACAAGGCACTATCACAAACTACAGCCCCTATAAACAAGCTACAGTTCAGCCAAGGAAATGCAGACTGCAGCAGCAGCCTTCAGTAGTGAGTAGCAATCTGTTTTAATGGACCATAAAGCAATCTCAAATGAAACAAAATGAAAGAGCAGTGGTTGGGTTTTTTTTCAAAGCCTTATGACAATGACAATATTTACAGCCCACACATAGAAACACAGATGGGCAAAAATTAATCTGCCAAGAAAACTTTCCCCAAAATTGTGGTGCACTTGCCTGAATGAAGCTTTTATTATGATATGATTAATAATGCTATTGAGAACTACAGGGTCAAACAGTTGCACAGTGGTAAAGAGGTGGGTAAAATTACCTATTCAGTGTAAGGAAGTAGATCACTCATTTTTTACACAAATATGAAGTCTATACATCACTGCATGTTGTTTTTCAGCATCTATTCTTTTCACTGAAGAAGTGGATTATAAACTACATAAAAAACTATCTTGAATAAAAGATTCTATATGCTAAAATTTCTAGTGAGTTTACCAAAACTGTAACAGATTCTGTGCTATTTTCCACAATAAGACAAGGGGAAGTCGGTTCATCCTTTTGCTGTTTTTAATAAAACAGCTTCAAAGGTCAGTTGTTTGCTGCAACTAAAAATAATTGTCAAGTATAGTGATTTTTCCCTCCCCATCAACACCTTTACTTTTTCGTGCCATATTAGATAGTTCAAATTTTCAGAAGAAAGTACAAATTCCTTTTCCATTTGTTCCTGTTATTGCGACCGAGACTCAGCCTTGCATCCATGTACAATGATCTTTATAAAAACGTGATCCTAGCAAATTCCACTTAAAGGGTAGATTACAAAAGCAAGCCATTTATGGCAGATGTATACAAACACTTGCCTCTTTTCAGATATCACATTGGCTTTTCTTACCCTCCTTTATAACTGTCCAGCAACCTGTTTTATGGACTCTTTCCCAAATGAGGCCGCACTTACTAAAACACAGGGCAAAGTCTGCACCACACAGATTTTGGGCCATCCTCTTCAGCCCCACAAAAAAAAATCTGTGATTAGCAAAGACAAGCTTTTCAACTGCATGACATTCAAATTCTGAATTCCTGGGGGGAAAAATAAAATGCAGCAGCATTTTTATTTCCTGTCTCAAAGGAAGGAGCAATGAATTTTTTTCTCAGTACATTAATGTTCTTCATGGATGCTGTTACGGTTATGGGGGCTCACAAAGGATCACTCTAATGTGAAAATGAAGGCAGCATGACTAGAAACTTCAGAGGAAGATTTCTCTACCAGAGTCAGAGACAGCAAGTGAAATACAGGATTAAGGAGAGAGTGTTGCTATAGCCCAGAGATTTTCTTTTCTTTCCCTTTCCCTCCTTTTCTTTCTTCTTACAATAATAATAATATCTTGAAAAAAACTGTCAGACTTAAAAAAACTCTAGTGCAAAGTTCAACATGCTAAATACCATGCAATGATTTAGGAGGTCAAAGCAACCTTGAAATATTTACTACTTTGTTTCCATTTTTCCCTACTTGGTTTTTACTCAACACAGTGATTTGAGGCAGAAAAAAATAAAAAAGGAGAGACAGGAAGATTTAGGATCGAATTTTGATCAGCAAAAGACTACCTCTGCAGTGCAAATGAAACAGCAATACAAATACCAGGAAGAGAGAAAGGGACAAAAGCATTATGACCTTAATTCTAAATAATGTGTCCAATGTCTTTACTAAATTCGAATTTCAGGATCAAACTATTCACACATATAAAGTATATACATGGTATATAAAGGGAATTTATTTGTAAAATAGTCGCTGTCTGTAACAAGATTGACTACAATAGTTTCCAGCATTTCTTGTTCCAGAGTCTGAAAATCACAGGTGCTAGGATGCTCAGTTTTGAATTGTGGGCTATGTCAATGCAAATAGCTTCATGTAATCTTATAAGCAATGAGTTGCTTACAGATTGGGAAGCGCCATCAACACAATGTAACAGATCCATATCCACTTCAAGTCATCTCCTCCGCCCTATATATAAAAAAGGGCATATTTAACATATTTTTTCTTATTTAACAGAACTACACTTCTTTGCTCACAAAGGCTTATATTTTCAAGTAATTAAGTCTTTGATGTCAATAATCCAGTCAGATTCAAAGTCCAAATACATGTAACTACTATTTTGATAATAACCTGTATATATCAATAACTATCAGTGTGTGCAGGTATACATCACTATGTGAATAATTATCAGTACATATAAGACAGTCAATTATCAGTATTATCAATGTATGTAATTCTCTCTCACATGTTCTTTTTCATACTTTTCATGTTATGTTCATGCAGCAATAGCTCTATTTTCTAATTTAGATTTCTAATTTATACTTGGCACCGTTTACATTAAGATCAGAATTGGTTTCTTCTTAACCATGCAGATTACTATCCTGCTCCACATTTCTACTTTAAATAAAGAGGAAGCTTCGAAAAATTATCTTTTGGGCTTTCTGAATGTCATCAGTATCATTGTATAATCATTCTCTCTCACGTTCTTGTACAAAGAAGTGAGATCCCTGTGGACAATCAAGCATCAAATGGTAATGCGTAATGCTTTATGTTGATCGTGCTTAAAATATGACTTGCCTTCGGCTCTGTCAGGAAAATCCTCTCCTCTCCATGATTTCCTGACTTTTGAAGCTATGAGGATTTACACACGTTTTTCACTGAGGGAAGGCAGTCTCTTCTTTCCCCTTCAAGATTCCTACTCCAAGGTGCCTGGGCCAAAACTGTGCACAAATATAAAGGTCCTTCAAGATGAAATCAGGTGAGACTGAGCTGACAACAGTAAACAACAATTTCTAGTTTACCCTCTTTAAGATGATAGACACAGTCACACAAAAATAAAGCAACTACAAAGCTGCTCCAAAATGTACCAGTCAACTTTGCAATGCTTAGCAATACCCACCAAAAAGTACTCCTAGAAAAGGTGCCTCCTTTTCCGGAGACAAAATATGAGACTGCGAATGGAATTCATTCCCTCTACAGGGACATGAATGGGACACAAATAGGATATATAAATACAAGTACAAACACTGCATGTCTTGGTTTAAATAGCTGGCAAGAAACACAGTTTTCATCTATTCTAAAATTTCCCTAAGCTATCTTTCCCCTCATATGTTTAAAATCCATTTTTAAAACTCCAGCCTGATTTCAGACATTTAGTTGTACATATTGTGATATCACAGTATTACAGATTACGGCAGATTTCAGCAGTAGATTTTATACCATACAAATACTTCTGTAATTAGAGGTAGTTAATTATTAAACCCCTAGTTTTCATAATACTCAGACATTAACAGTCAGAGCAGTCCAACAACCTGGGCAAAGAAGTTGCTGGCAGAGAAGAGACCAGAATAATACAAAGAGCAAGCTGACAGAAGTTTGTGCCAAGCCATGAACAGTGGGAATAGGAGTTAGTTCCTGCCTCCTGCAAAAAGCAGTGTTTGAAGAGCCTTCAACTCATGACTTGAAACCACATGGGGTCAGATTCACCTCATTTTTTAATATTTTTTTTTAATAACAAAGACTCTTTTTTTCCCTTAAAAAAGTATTTTGAGGGTTTTTTACTTCTTCAAAACACAAAGGAAAAATAATACAACAACTAAGGCTCTAACCCAGCATTTAGAAAGAACTAGATTAAAAGTATTGCACTGTCTCAAATTCCCACCATGATCTTGGGCGTTCAGCTCCTGAGAGCTGGTATAAAGTGAGTATTGTATCTCTTCTCTGTCTCGCAGTGGGAGTGTAGCATAACAGCCATCCCAGAGCTCTGACCCCTGACTGGGACCATCGCAGAAGCAGATGATTAACATGTTTCACCACTATATTTTTCCTGTTTTCATCTTGCTTAGAACTTTTATGGTGAGAAATAGTAAATAATTGTTCTCTATTCCCTCTCTCCAGGCAACTCATAACATTGCATTATTTGCCCTCTGGTAATTTTTTTCCCCCCAAGCTAGAAATCCTGCAAATGTTTAATCTCTTACAGAGTGCAGCAATTCCACACACTCTACTGCTTTATTGTTCTTGTCTCTGCACTTTACAGTTCTGTGCTACATGTTGTCAATTTTGTCAACATTTTGAGCTGGTGAATTAAGCAGACATTCACAGATGTACACAATAACATGACAACTATTTTCTGTTTTCTTCTTCATTACTTCCAAATAATTTCTAACACGGTATTGACTTTGTTGACTATACTAGCAAAATATTCAAGTCACATTAAAAAATTGGTTTTAATTAAACATGTCCTCCAATTTTCTATGAAATGTCCCTGCTGGCAGAATGCATTACTATGCTTGTGTTGCATCCTGAACATCCCAGTATGCTGAGAGACCTGGATGATTTCATTCAAAAAAGAAACATATTTGTCTCTGCAAATTAGTCACTCAGATATCCCTGGGATAATTATGGTATTAAAAGTCAGGAATTAAATTAGATAAGTGAAGGACTGGTTTGAGAGTTAGCAGTACTCAGCAATGCCAAGTGCCAGTCCAGGTCAGGAAATTAAAAACACTATGGTCAGCTGAAACAGAAAGTGGCATGGATAAATGAAGTGGGCTCATAAGTGACTCCTCTAAGCCGCAATCAGATGCTATTGACTGATTTCATCTAGTCAAAGCCTCATAATTTGAAAAGGTACATGAGAATGGTATCTCTGGGAGCACAAGCCCTGCTGACATGAGAGGTGTCATGATTCCTGTTTTGTTTTAATGGCATCAAAAAGAAAAACATTGTCTGATACCTTTTCATCGCACCCTGGACCTTATTGTTTATATAATTTTCATGCTTGAAACACCTGCCATCTCTGAGATCTGAAGATGTCACAACCTAAAGTAAGAAAGCAACAGGTAACTTTGGCAGTATCCCCAAAGCTTTGCATAGCTCTGGGTTACAGATGTTCTTAGTGTGTAACTGGTTACTCCACATGGGCTGGTGAACATAGTGATATTGCGGAAAGTATTAATAAAAACCCCACAATATAGGACAAGCATTCAAGAATTTTTACTCTTTGGTGTATCCCAAATTGAAAATTCAAGAATATAAACCCACTTCTTTACTCATTCAGAAGGCACTCCCCAGAAGACAGAGCTAGAAGGGCTGTGTAGGCAGCACGTCCCACAGCAAAGAACCACACTCTGACCCACTCTTCCTTCCAGCACCACATGCTCACAACTCTCATGAGGAATGAGAACCAGCTCATGTCATGACCTTCACCTACAAATCAATAAGAAACTGGCACTATTCCTGGAAATGCAGGCCTAAGTGGTGTTTTCTGGAGAGAATGCACTAGGCAGACAGCTGCTTCAGTCTGCAGTCACTGCAGTTTCTAAATGGCTGTGTGGGGTAAGCACTGACAGTGTGAGGAGAGATCCACTTAGGAGGAGACACGTTGGTCTAAGCCACGTGCAGCTGACATCCTGCTGGAGACACTCATCTGTAGGATCACATGCAACCTGTCCGAGAGCAGATCAAACTCTCACATTTCTACTCTTACATGCAAGAATTTCCCCAGGGACTGCCTAAGAATGCAAATGAATGGACAGTACATATATCTACGTACAGCACTGCTTTCCAGCCTGCGGAGAAATAATGCCTTATGCTGCATAAAAATTTCTCTTCTATATAGGGATCTAGAGGATTATTGTTCTCTTTAAAAGCAGCAAGAAGATGCTGAATTAATTGTCTCACTGATAAATAGTTAATTTTCCTGTGAGAAAACAGTAATTGGGTGATTTTTTTAAGCCAGAAAACTGTGGATCATTACAATGAAGATGTAAAATATCTTAAGTCCTTAGATGGGAAGTCAAGTGGCAGCTGTCAAGCAAAGACAGCACAAATAAAGCAAGAAAACATACAGGAGATGCATGTGCTGCTTAGTTCATACAGAGCTTATTGCTTGGGCATCATCTGCAGGATTATTTTTCTTACAATACCCTAGTCTTCTTTCCAATGACCCCCTACCTGAAAACCTGCAGCAATGAGATCTCAGGTCTCAGCTCATATTTAGGATCGTATTCCCAAGCATGACCAGAGCAGCAGTAGTTGCCAATTTCTCTGTAAGTACCAGTAACTCCACTTTGTACTGGCTATGGCTGCAAAGCACTTCTGGAAGCAGATAGAAGTCAAAAGCAATTAGTCTAAAGTCTGCATGGCCACTTGCCATGAATAATGCTCCAAACTGATGCCAAGCTCAAGTCCTAGAAACAGTTTAGCAGCATCAGACCAACACACTACTGAAGAAAGCTGCTCCCAAGAGGGATCAAAAAACTCCTATTTTCATGAAAAGACATCAAAACTTTCTATTTACCTTTAAGAAAACAAACTTCAGTCACATAACTGAAAAACAGACTGTTAGAATGAAATCTTACCTTGGAAATATAAATGTTCTTTTCCAGAACGTCTACCAAATGATCTTCTACCTCTATTTCTGTATCACTCTCTATGTTTCTAGTGGGAAAATGGAGGAGAGGAAATGGCAGAAGTTACAAGTGAACACCAAGTAGATATTTATTGTGGAGTTAAGATGCTGTATCATATAAGCTTGTGAGGGAAAAAAATAATCAAAGAACTGTAAAACAATTTTTGTTAAAACCGGTACAATGAAAAGTATTTCCCCATTTTTCTTTAACAATTCCTTTATTCACCTTTGTACTAGCTGTTCAAAATGCAGCTTGAAAAGCACAACAGTAGTCTGCACACAGCAATAGCTTCTCTGAGCTAAAACTAAAGCTCATCAATGTGGGGGAGTATCTTGAATACATTAAGATCATATTGACTACAATCAGAAGGGACTACAACCAGTGGGAAACTCAAGTCAAGACTATCCACTAGAGAACTCTCTTTAGAGCAGAGAAGACAACAACAGCAGTCCAGATTTTACTACTAGGGACATGATTGCTGGAAAATACCGCTATGACACTTCTGAACAAGGATGGCAATGAATATTTGATAAAAACTTCTGCAGTACTTTCAATGCCTCTATATGACGATACATGCAACATATAAATTAGCTCTTTTCTGTTTCTTTTTTGTTCTTCAGTTTAGTCAAAGAGATAAATTAACCCATTTTTAGAAGAATACGAAAATTTAAAATACTATGGACATATATATCTTCCTTTTACATCCCCCCAAAAAAGTATCTCTTAAAAATATTATTTGCCTGGAATTACCTCCTTCTTGAAACTTAGTTATGTATCAGCTATTCCACATAGAACTTTGTCTCTTAGATGACATAAGAAACTTGACACTTGACTTGTAAAAGTTATAATCAAATTGAGATAATTAAACAAGCCATATAGACATCTTGGAATATAGACATCTTCTTGCATTAACACAGACACATGTTGCCCAGATGAAAAGTAGAATGATGAAGAGACTCACACACACTTGGTATTACACTTTGCCTCTAATACCAGCATTAACCTTCTCTGAAGTGCGAGCAGATGTCCAGCCCATACAGGACAGAAATGCTGGAAACAAAAGAGGGTATATTTACACATATTTTATTTTCATGCTTAAATGAAATCGGGGGAGGGGGATAAGATTATTACAGCAGCCCTTGGAACAGGCCCCCTTTTAAAGAACTTAGTAATGGTGTAAGACTTTTGCGCCACACACAAGTCACATGCAGACATGAAGAAACAACTTAGTGCAAAATCAGTATGTTTAAAACCCAGAATCAATTTGAAATATTTAACTATACAGTGTTTGACTATAGTGGTGCCACAGAAAAGTCTTGAACAAGAAAAGCAACTTACGTTCACCATGATTCAGTTTTGAACTGTCATTTCCAATATTGAGTTAATTATCCGTTTTAAAACTTAATTTAGGGCATGTATAAAATCTTACTTGTAAATCACAAGCACACAGGTGCATTTAAAAGCTACAATCTACTGCGTAACATCGAATTTTTAAAAATCACATTTCATGGAATTATTATTCACATCGTAATGATTTTCTTTTTAGCTGGAGGACACTTCTCAGTTGCCCAGTGCTGCTCTGGCACATTTGAAAGGCCTGATCATCAATTTCTTTGAGTCACATTGAGACAGAACATTATGAAAGATCAATTTCCTTTTCAAGATACTGTTGTACTTCTGAAATAAAAATATATAGCCATAAATGTAAGTGTCTATGCCTAGATACAAAGGTAGCAAATCCTGAAGAAGGTTGAGGGGAATATGACAGGTGAAATTACAGAGTGAGAAGGTTACAGAGGTTCATTCATAATTGTGCCTAAACACAGAAAAACACAATTTTTACTTTTTTTTTTTTTTTTAACATTTAGGATTGAATGCAAATCTTTCTAAATACTATTAATATAATTATATTTTAGAGCACAGAATTGTCAGTTTTCTCCTGAAGTCATCAGGCAATCTATCATCACACATTGTAGAGAGATCATTTTTGCCATTATAAATGCTTAATTTATGTCATAAAGTTAATTTTAGTTGAATTAACTTTCTAAGTTTACATTTCCATATCACAATTACAGTAAACCTTAGTATGCTCTGTCTCTAGAAGTTAAAGCAGACTACTTATTCAAAAGAGGAGTTATACAAAAATTCATTAATTAAAAAAACCTCACTAAAACTAGAGTCCAGTGATCACCAGAGATTCTAATCCCTTGTCTGACTTCAAGTCTCCTAATTATTTTTTTTAATTCACTGACCTTAAGAACTTTTGATACACAACAATGACTAAGCACAACCAGAACTAGTCCATTCATTTAGAAGGTAATAAATTAATAGTTCAGATAATTAACCACTTGCCAAAATATCTGGCTCCTACAATGCTATTGCTTGGATACCATCATTTCAGTCTGTCCAGGCAGTTAATCTCTAAGACACTTGCATGCAGGGAGCTGTCAGTTTGGCATTCTGGCCTCATTAACTCCACTGCCTTGCTTTTCCAACCCTATCTGCTCTCCAGTTCTAGGAGTGTCCTCCTGTGCCTCAACACTGGTCTGTTCATGTTTATTTCTGTCACATGGTTTCAAATTTTCAAAAGAAAAGCTGCAGCTGAGGAAAGATGAATGTTTAAAGTAAGTTATCCTGGTAAAGCCACCAATCATCTGATGACCTTTCCAGATGGGTAGGCAGAGCTGGAACATCATCAGCCAATGTAGACAGCACTGAACCCCGTTCAATCAAGATGCAGACTATGCTCAAATCTCTCATTCCCCTTTTTACTTTCTGGAACAGAGAAGTTGTGATCTGCAGGTCTGAACAGACACTGAGTTGAGTTTTGTACTAAGGGCAATCCTTCAGTCTTCTTTTTTTAGCATAAAGTTTTCAGTGCATTTTTCAGGACAGCCTGTATATAATTAAAACTCACTAGATCTCTTTCATATGGTATGTTTTGATTAATTAATTTTTTAGGATTAATTAATTAATACTTTCTCATGAACACTTACTATAACAGACGTAACAGCTGCAGCAGAATTGAAGCAAAACTTGTTTAGAAATAGGTACCAATTTTTACTGCTTTCCACTAAAAGAAACTCAGAAAGTTACTGGTTTAATCTTTTTTTCACCTGTTTATGTCGGCCCCTCCTCTTTGTAACTCAAACCTTGCCTT
Source organism: Scytalopus superciliaris (assembly GCA_013400415.1). Classification (NCBI taxonomy): domain Eukaryota; kingdom Metazoa; phylum Chordata; class Aves; order Passeriformes; family Rhinocryptidae; genus Scytalopus; species Scytalopus superciliaris. The sequence goes on from VXBX01002569.1 coordinate 827,971, forward strand.
CTCCAAAGACAGGTGGCTTCACTCCAAGGAGTGGCAGGGAAGAGAATCTCAGTATTTTGCTGAAGTTACTGTCATGAGCCAGCTTAGAAATGTTAAGAAAATTAACCCTCTGGTTATTAAATGATTAGTGAGGGGAAAAAGTAAAATTGCTTGCATGCTATTATAATGCCCACTTTAATAAACTCATGCTTGTTTTAAAGGTATACTTCCCTTTAGCTTTTCTGAACTTAGAGCTTTTTTTGGTCAGCTGCAAGAGACTTGTTTTGTATGTTACTCTGACTTTTACTCTTGTGAAACAAAAAGTACTTAAATTAACTAAAGCTACCCTTAAGAAGAAAGGAGATTGTTAATTATAAACATTTTTAAAATTCTGTTGTCCCTTTATATTTTGTCTCAAAATAGGATTTTGCCGCAAGGAAGGAAAAAAAAAAAGAATCAGCAAAGGCGGCACTTTTTCAGACCAGTATAAGGAGCTTCTTTACTCAAAGCGTAAGAATCTTGACAGTCTAAAGAAAACTTCTGGATGGTTTTACAAAGCCAAATGAAAACACTGATTCAAATGAAATACACATAATTTAGTCTCATTTCATAACTTATTAAGAGTGAATAAAAAAGAGAGTAGGAAAGCTTTGTAAAAGTTGGTAAAGCTTTTATAGATTTTTATAGTAGCAAAACACTGAGTTTTTCTAATGAAAAGGTTCATTTAATCTAGTAGAGAATATTCAGCATCATTGCAACAATCAGCATGCTCAGATATGTAGCATCAGCAAAATTAATGACAAGAAGGTCACACTTTCCCCTGAGGATGCAACAGCTGCTAAAGCACCTTACCAAGGTAATTCAGACTTTATAAATCAAGGCCGGGCTCCTTTCTGAAAAATATGTTCCAGTTTATTCCCTAGATGATTTGAAGGGACTATGACTTATGTTACCTCACGGATTAGTTTAGATAATCATGACAGTCTTCATATGCCTTTGGCACCAAAACATCTTATTGCTACTAATGGTAAAAACATGGTCAAAATTTCAAGGTCATGTAAGTAAATGTCCGACTTCTCAGCTCTGTTGCAGCCACACTAATATTTATGAAGTCAGTACAACATGGATGGAAACACTCTGGCCATAGGTTTTGAAATATTTTTATATCAACATTGTATGTGTACAAATCATTGAGGAAAAAATACAGCTCCATGGATAGCAGCTTTTTTCTGCACAGCTGATCTTAAAGCACAAGATACAGTAAGACTGGAATGCCTATCTCTATTAGATTTTGATAGATTTTAAATTATATTTTAAGTTATTCAAAGCATGTTGTGATCTTGACATGTTTGAGAATACTTAGAAACATGGATAAGAATTGGAACTGACAAGCCATGCAAGGAATCTAAGTGGACTGTCATTTTTATTTATAGTGCCAAAAAGGACCTCTTCTTATGTTACTGACATCATGATTAGGAAGCCAGCATGTCACCACATCTTTTGAGCATTAAACAAGTTGCACTGTATCACTGAATGAGCTAAAATTATTGTTCCATACATTTTAGGAAGGATGGAGCAATCCTAACAAAGGGAACAATCCACTCCTCCAAAGGGACTAGTAACAGAAGTTAACATAAAGAGATTATAACACCATCAAGCAGGGCTGCTAATGGCTTACAGAAATATATTATTTCAGTAGTGAACTACTACTACTAAAAAGCATGTTATTAGATATACAGTAAAAATGCCTTTATGGTTCATATTCACCAAACACCCCAAACACAATTAGAAGCATTAGCCTTCTTTCCCATCATCTTCTAGTTCACAGATAAAAGGTTTTCACCAGTAATGCATCCAAATGTTTTGCTTTATGTCCCAAAATAAGGCTTTCACAAAGTCAAGAATAGGTCTTACATCTATTGAAATCCCACACTGGAAAAGAAGGCCAAGATATTCTTTCATTCCTCCAGCTGGGATACTGGGGAACTTTTAGCAAGTCCCCAGTTCCTCATGATATTTGAGTAAAAAACACATCATGTAACATCTTCAGGTGAATTAAAGCAAATAAGGAGTGGAAACGTAATTAATGCAACAGTCTCAGATCTGAGGTTTAGTGTGTTTTGCATGTGCATTTTGAAAATGTTTGAGACCTTTTTAAGGAAAAAACATTGGAAGAAGATCTTAATCATGCAGAAGACAGAGATGTTTGTCATGGAGGGCACACAGAATTATGAGATGAAATATCTGGCAGCGCCAAGCTTCCGCTGCTCTGATTCACCTGCCTTCCAAATCTACACATCCTGTTTCTGCTGGTTCTGTGTAACATCCTCTCCCAAACGCCTGCAGTTTTCCAACCCTTTTCTCTCTCCTGTTGAGGAGACCTCCTCTCTCTGCCTATGCATTTCTCACCGTAACACACCTACCTGCCTCCCCAGCTCACTTTTGGCAACTGCTAATTCATTCACTAATTTTTACCACCTCCAACACTCCCAGATGGTTCTGTCAGAGCGGATCTAGGGACAGCACAGGCTCATGCCTGTGCCACACTGTTGAGGGAGGGGTTCCAGAGGCAATCTGGCTCTAACAGGAGCTCTTTCAAGCTGCTACGGATAGCAGCAGCGAGAGATGAGTCTGCCTGTGGCTGTGTGCCCTGAGGAGCTGAGCTGAGCCTAGTTTGTCACAACTGTGCACCCAGCTGCAAGAATTGAAGTTCCTGGAGGGGAGGGAGGGGAGCTATTTCTGTAAGATGCCATGGCAATCACTACTGATGCATGCAGCACACTGTCCAAGGAGACAGGGAGTTTACTAGGGGATGGTTATTCACGTTTAATCCAACCCTCCCTGCACACCGTGTGACATTTTCCGTCCTGTGAAGTGAAGGTGAACCTGGAGGGCTTGGGGATGCAGGGGAGGTGCTCTCCTGGCTTGCTGTGGTCCCAGCCCAGTCACACACGGGTGGCTGGTGCAGCTCCCCGTGGTGGGTCAGGCAGTGCCAGGGCTGAGCAGGCTCGCCATGGGCACAGACACACACAGGTCAGCTGTGTGCCTACACACACACAGAGATGGCACATTGCTACTGAAAACAGCCAGGAAGAGAGCTTAGAGAGAAGGCAGGGTAAGCTGTGGTGACGTGTACTGCTCAGCCAGGCACAGGTATGACCTGTTTGCACTTAACTGGCCCTCTTTATCCTTCCCTCCTCTCTTTACATGCTCATTCTTTCTCCATTCATTTGGATCCACCCTTTCCTCCCAGCTGATGAACAAGCCATTCCTACATACTTTTCCCACTGGTTCCAATTTTGCTACACCTATGCCCATGTTTGGTGTTTCTGCTCTCATTATCTACCTCATTTAAGCTTTCACCCATACGCTAAGGAGGTTACTCAAGTTCTGTTGCAAGATTTCACTCCACCAAAGGTTCCCTCCAGTTATCTGTGAAGCTCACTGTCTCTCCCCAACTCCACATTAATCACCTGTGAAATCTAGAGCTCAGAGCAGAATCTGTACCCAAAGTTGGTATCTTTGATCTCATTACCAAGGTCATCTCAATCTTACATGGTATTACTGGTATGGCTATCTAGGTACTGTTGGCTTTAAAAAATTCCCTTTCCTCAAAGGTCCTCCTTGCAATTACCAGTGAAGTTTGGGTATTTCTCATGTAATTCCCCTTTAGTCATCTGTGAAATCTTACCACCCCTCCTGTGGCACACACCTTCCCTCCACCCTTTCTGCTGTCACCTCTTTTCACATCTCTCCATGCCCTTAGTTTTCCCTTCCTCTAAATCTGTCTATCCTTCCAAATTGCTTATTCCACGTAGCCTTCTGATCTCTCTTCAAGACTGAAGATGGATGCTCGGAGAAAAACTAGATGATTCATGAAATGTAAGCTGATCTGACTTTCCCTTGGATAGGGATGGAGCTATCAGGCTTTTACATATATTTATCCTCCACCAAAGGATAAAGAAATAATGTAATTTGTATTGCTGGTTCTCCCCTCTTCAAGTCCAAGAAAAGCAGCATCTTAATATAGTCTCCCTCCCCTTTTTCTCCATCAGATTTTTGCCTCTGTTAACAGGAAAACAGTCATCCATAAGAACTCTCTCCAGCAGATGTCAGCTCCTACTTCTTATAATGAGAATTTTGCAATGAAAACAAGCAGAGAAAAGGAGATGATGAAGCAGGGCTCTTCAACGTCAGGAAGATGAAAAGTTTCCCTTCCCATTTACTAGTGATGTAACAGCTGAGTTCCCATTAGTTTAACTCCTGCACTCAGGACTCATTTCTTTGCTACCATTAATCACTTTACCTCTCACTGAGAAAGCAGAAAAGTACACAGGATTCTGCTTTTTGAGATCGTGACAAGATTCCCCCAATGGAATAAATTACATAGAAAAGAGTGAATAAGGCATAATTTCTAACTGAAATTGTCACAGACTCATTAATGTTGATACAAATAACTATGCTTTGATGTTTCAGGATATTTGCATGTGGCTAATACAGTCACACAGGGCAGAGCCAGTTCCAGGAGCTGTCAAATTAAACCCCTGTGTCCTGTATCACCTATTGCTCTAATCTCCTCAGATGACACATCAGTTGAGTCAGTCCTGTTTCCCAGCTTTACAATTTCCTGAAACACCAAAACACAACTGTGATCCTCTTACACTGCAGAACCACCTGCCAGAGACAAGATTCATTAGCACTTGCTCTTACAGTAAGCAGAGAAATACAGCAGAGCTCTAGCAGGAGCACTGGAGAACACCCATAAACTGAGCATTCTTGTGAGAGTCCTTCAGCACTGTGCTGCTGTGCTTGGCCTTGTCCTGTTCAGGAAACATCACTGTCTCCTCTCTGTCAAATGGTATCTTGTGGTCCAACACAGCCTCAAATCAAGGGACCACCCTGGTCACCAATAATTTCTGGCATCCGTGCAGTAAGTACCTAAATTGACAAAGTCCACATGGCAAATTCCTTCGACTTGTTTGCAATACATACAGCTCTGCAAGTGAAGAAACAATAACTCAACACCAACAGAAAAGGTATAGATTAAATCAGTGGAGCAAGAAAGCAATTTTGAATTCCTAAAGAAGAAATTGGGGAAAATGGGCAAATAAATCACACCCTGCTGTCACTGTTATATTTAACAGGTGCTGAAGGGGTTTCAATTCTCTAGGCCAGTACTTTGCACAGAAATGCAGTTTTGATAGCATTAGATTTTGGGCACTATGACCCTCCAAAGCTGCTTTGCAAAGGGCACAGAACATCAGACTTCTGGCAATTAGAGCTCCTACTTCCCAATTAGGCATCTAAAATCACTTTTTCGAAATTACAGCATTCATTATTAAGGCACAGAATATTAGTGATCAATTCACTATGTCAACTCAAATTCTAAAGAATATTCATTTATTCAAATTATTTCTTCAAAGTCAAAACTGACACTAAAGCACTTAGTATTTACATATACCCTTAAGCAATTGCTCTCTAATTATTTTAAGTGTAACCATAAAACTAATATTTAAGGACCAGTGCAGAGTGAGGACTTGCTACTGTAAACACTGTCAAAGATTAGCTCATTACAGCAAAGAGCATGAGCCTGAGCAGCCAAAATAGATAAAATGTGGAGAAAAGAATATAAACACAAAGCAGAGAGATCAAGGACATATCTTTACTTCTTTGGAAGAAAGGATAGGTTAGTAAGCTAGAAATGAGGCAAAGAAGTGAAGAAAAAGATGACATTGATGCTAAAAGACTATGAGAGAGAAAGTAAGATGGGCAAGTGTGAGAAAAAGAGATATGAAAAGAAATCATAGACTAGGAAAGTAGAAGAGATAGAAATTATTAGATCATATGATCAATTGCCACAGAGCAGAGGACATCCAGACAGAACCCAGGAAAGATACTCTAAGTTCAAAGGCTCCTGCTTTGCCTGCTTTCACATAATCTAATCTGCTCAGGTGATGCAAGAATATACATAAGTGAGCAAATATCTAACTTCACACATAACATCTTTGCCTCAGCTCAGAGGTGTGTCTGTTTTTCAAGTCAATTTTTAACACTGTACACTCCAAAACTAAATTTATCTCAGCCTGACTCCTCCATAGCACTCAGTCCAAGTCTTAGTTTTATAGGGGTGCCCAACTTTCATATTTTTCATATCTTAAAGGGTAGCAGGTTCTTGTCATTATTAATTTAGTGATTTACAAATTAAAAAATCTATAACTAAACAATATCATTTATTGTTGAGTAAAGTATGCGTAGCTCACTAATTATTTGTTTTAAAAGCCTCCTCAAGACTGGCTTTCTGTTCCTTTTCAAAATTCCCTCTTGCTTTCCACAAGCAAGTCTCTGTACATTATCTAATATGCTCCATTTTCACTGGTCTGCATTACAACTGACTTTACTGCATACATTGTGTTTTACATCTCTTGAATCATTTCTGCTCTCTCTATGACCCCTCTAACTGGTTTTACACAGCTTCCAAGGCTGCACTCCTTTGCTGACCAGGATCTGCCCATGGGTTGGCTTGTTTTTCACCATGGGGCCTCTGGTATCCTCATGTAGCTGTACTCTTAAGGCTTCTGTCCATAAATGGTTCACTCTCCACACAATAACTAGCTGTACATACTTTGAATTAGTTTAAGAAACATTCATAATGTTAAGTGCTATGCTACACAACTGTACAAAGCTAAGCAAAAGGTAAAATGAGGTAGGTCACAGTCCCCTGGTCATTGGATAACATCTAGCAGGAACTGGGTAATTGTGCTTACAGCTAAACAGGCTAAAAACCCCTCCATGCTGGCAGAGACAAACCCAGACAAAGTCTGACAGATGTTAAGACAACACTGTCAGTTTAGCACAACACTGTGACCATTACAAGCAACAGCATCTCCACCTTTGCTGAGCTACAAGACTATGGCACTGGTGACACAAACGCCCCTCCCAGCGCCAAGACCTGCCCAGCTCTGTGCCCCAGGTAGCTGTGCAGAGCTGCCACGAGGCACTGCTGCCTGGGGCAGCCTCATTCCACGACCACAGGACTTGGCTTTCTTCAGTAAACCTGCTCCCTTCAATTTGCTATTGCTTTACAGTTTAATATCGGGAGTTCAGGTAAGATTTCAGCTGTTATTTCTGCTCCAGGCACCTTGTTACTCTAAAGAGCATCTGTTAATCTGGCTTGATTTGATCGTTTTTCTGTTAATATCCAGCTTTCCTTTCTTTTTATTAATCCATTAGGATAGAAATTATACTTGTATGGCTTATGTTCCAAGCCCCCATCGCGAGGGGTTTGGAACTGGATGATCCTTAACGTCCCTTCCTACCCAAGCCATTCTGTGATTTCATGATTTCCAGAAATCCAGCTAAATAATATCTGAAGCAGTCTCTCAGCATTCAAGGGCAAGAATGTTTTATACTTTCACAAAGGGAATATTAAAACTCCAAACGTACAGTTGATACAGAAATCCTGAGTAAATGTGTAAATATTCAAGCATGTGTTCTTTAACTTTCGGCAATCAAAGTGTTTCTCACCTCCAAATAGTTCAGATAGGAGTCAGACTAACAAAAACACAAGATTATCTGAAAACTGGAATGGAGTAAGCTTGTTTTGATTTTTCTGCCTCTGTAGTCCTATAAATTATGCTTCAGTCATATCTGCAAGAGTATCCTCACAGCTATGATGACTAAGAACACTCATGAATGTGCTCTGGGAATTCAAGAGTTATTGAAATAAAAAATAGCTCACATCAAAATCCCTAGAAGTAACTTTCTAGGAACCAAAAGTTTGAAGGACAATGAACAGGCATGGGAAAAAAAGCAGGCAGGGATCCCATGAATTTGTTTTTCTCTAGAACTAGGGCCATAACCCTGACCATTGCGTAGCATGTGTCATACCAGTGCATTTCCTGCTGAAATCCCTTTGAAGATTTAAAGTTTCTCATGCTCCTTCCAGTGCCCTCAAAGCTGTTTTGTCATTTCCTTGTTTAATGTTTTAACTCAGAGATTTATCTGAAATTGTTTACTAGAACAGTACAGTCATTGCATTTTCCCCCTAAAAAATGTCTTATAGTGTTTTCCTTTTTAAAAATAGTTATGATTAAGTAGCCACTTTCTAGATCTTGAAGAGTCTATAGCAAGTATGGAAAAAATACCATGTAATTGGTTTATTTAACATAAATAAGAAGCTGAGACAATTTTATATTTTGGGAATTCATAAAGAAAAATTTCATTTTCAAAGATGAAGGTAGAGACAGAAATCACAAGGTTTCATTATAAGAATTTTCCACTCTTGTTGGAGTGGGGGAGGAAGACCAGTCCTAAACTGATTGAAGTTGAACATGGAAAGAAGGAGTAAGAAGAATTCAGGGTAAAAAAAACCCAAACAAACCCAAACAACTGTTTCTTTTTGTTTTCACTACACCACATTTCTTTCAAATCAAAGTTGTTCTGTCTAAGCCTCAAAAAACCTGGTTTCTCAAAGTTAACCAAATTCCCTGCCTGATTTCTGTTGGAGGCTCAGACAAAACCAAGGCATCTCTAGGGAACATTACAATTTCAAGGATGCAGTGTTTTCCAACAGAAAGACAATATTTCCAGAAATTATGAACACTTTAAATACCAACACCAGTGTTGGTTCAACTATTTTAGACTAACATTTCAGTCAGCACTTCTGCATATTGTTATATAAATTCATTTTCCTGCAATTCCCATAGCTTTGAGAATTTGAACTTAAAAATTAATTTCTGCTCATATTAAAAGGTGTTTCAGAAATCCATTTAAAAACCTCGAAGGAGAAGGGAAATAAAGAAACTTCCCTGCTAAACTTACTGCATATTTAAAAACTTGTGGGTTTTTGGTTTTTTATTCCCTAGTGCTGGAAAATGGAAATGGCAACTCATTTGAAGGTCCAGCAGAGAAGCACTGGCTATATGCGCACTGGCATATACATGTAATAGTAAGAGTTTTACATAGAACACCTAACTAGAAAAATCTCTCTCACTCCAGTATGCTTACTGCCTGTGCCTGATTTTATTAAGATAACAGTTTTGCCCTCCTTGCTCTCATGGTTGTGGGGGGTTTTTTTTATGTACTGCCTCTTTCTTCATATTTCCTTGGATTTTAGAGGATATTTGTCTGTTCACTCTTGTCTGAATACTGCGAGTTTTATTATGCCTTAAAGGAGTATAAATAAAGGTATTAAAAAATCATGCATTTTTCTCTGCGCAAATCTCAAGGTGAAATTTATTTCAAACTAGGTTTGTCCTTGATTTCTGCCATTGTTTGCATATGCAAATTTCTATGCAGATCAAAAGTTTGACACAGTCTAGAGCTTCAAGTTCAAAATCACAAGAAAAATATATTTCTTTGTGACAGTGATGGGCTCAGTTTTCACTTCACATGAAAAGGCTATGGAAAAAGCCACATCTCCAATATAGTTGTCAAGAGGCAAATGAAAGGCAGGCAAAATTTTGGTTCATGATTACTGAATAGAAACTGGATGAGAAAATAGGCTCTTTTTTTTCTTTCCTCTCCAGAGACCACCTGAGAACTTCAGCTTATGAAAGTAAACCATTCAAATAACCTATTTGCCACTGTTCTGAAGCAGTCATGCTTCTTGGATAAGCAAAAATTGCTTAATTTCCACAGAAATTAGTAGCTTCACGCCCAAGATTTCTTCTCTGTCCCCTTTCCTTAATTCCTGGTGTTTTCCTTGTGCTTTATCATTTTATACCAAAAGTCAATGCCCTTACAAGTCACCTATTAAGAATATTCCTACATATTTTTTCAGACACAGAAAAACATGGATACAAGCGCTGTTCAAAGTGTGACTTTTATTTGCCAGCATACTTATGTGAAGTAGAAGCTAGTGAGTTTGAAAATCATTTGTTCTAATGCTTTTGAGGGGTGCAGAGGGACATAACCAAACTAAGAATGCCCTATAAAATGGTTCATTATTCTAAACAGAATTTTTCCATGAGATTCCTGTGAATTGAATCTTTCAGAAATCAACCAGCACCTCAACATGAATTCTTGTATGCAAAAGACTATGCATTAATGCAAGGCACACAGTGTCTACACTGAGGAAAGACAGTGGTCAGATGAAGGTGAAGACTCTATATATAAAGGCTGTTGAAGCCCCAAAAGAGGGAACTACCCTCACAGTATAGAAACTGCTCACAAGTAACGACAGAAAAACTTCTGGGTATTTGCAAGGTTCTGCAAAGGCTTCTAAAGCTGAAGTGTAAACTGGGACACAGACTGAACCTCAAAGTTGTGGGTTTGGTGTTTCTCATGTTCTGGTTTTGTTTGTTTGCTTGATATTTAATGTACTGAGACTGCAGGGACAGCAAAGCTTTGTCAGCCTTTAATTCCACAGGGAAATGCACATGTGATAAACAGCTGTCATTTTCAAAGGTATTTTCTGCTGTCTGCATGCCCTTTCATTGGCCTTCCCGTGAGAATACAGTGCCAGAGGAAAAGCACTACAGTCCTGGATTGACAACCCTAGGGATCAAGAGGCTGAAGTTTTCCCAAACAGGAAAAAACCTGTGCAGATACAGTGAGGCACAGCCCCCTCTGCACTCCCCTTCTTCAACTTGAGACCAGCCTGAGATCTCAGTAGAGCTGTTTCCAGCTATCAGGATAGCAAAATATTTATAAAGTTAATTTTGGGCACTCATGTTAGGATACCATACAGAGTCTGACACTTCTTGAGAAAACTGAGTCACATCAAATCACTAATCTCTGGCAGAAACTATATTTAAAACATATGCTGCTACCATAAAGTGCTGGTTTTATTTCAGGAAGAGATGGATTTGAAGCTGTCTGCATTGCATAAAGAGCTACCAACATTGCCATATGCATACTTTAACGATTTGGTTCTGAAAATTGCCTTTAACTTACGAAGGAAACACACTGCTTTCCGTCTCCTAAAAGAAGTACAATAGCACCAACTGCTGCTGTCTCAACCAATGACTGCTAGATCTTGTTACTAGAAAAGCATGAACTACTTCCCAGCACAAAAGCTCATTTATCTCATGAATCAGCTGCAACCCATCTTTGGCCTTAGCTGCCAATGAAGCCCTTTCATCTCTACTCAGCTGCAAAACTCCCCTGATCTGAGTGATAAGACAGAAAACACTCTGAGGAGGGGGAAACCCAGATGAAACATCCTCCTGGTTATAAAACAGCAAGAAAAACATCTCCCCCGGAAAAGTCAGTGCAGAAGTATTTCCTTCTTGCAATTGGATATTATTAAAGAACTCCTGTGTCATTCTTCACCTTTGAAATGGCCTTTCCAGATGTTCTGTATCTCCACCACATATTTCTGTGCCTGTCCTGCCTCCTTTGACTTGCTCAGTGATCATGTGCAATGTAGAGATGAACAGAAGAACCAAAGCAGGCTTCAGGGTCTAACAAAGGAAGAACTGTTGGGGCTGAGAGCTTTTAGCAGCTGTGTTTATTAAATGTTTTGAAGAATTTGACTTGCACTCTTTTTCTAAAGTGTCTAAGAGAGTATTTGGAAAAGGTAGACATTTTTACAAAGGAAAAACATTACATTCTTATGCTCTATTCTTATTCATAGAAATCTTTCTTCACACATAATGCTACTGCATCAATAAAACACAGAGGATTGCAAGGGGATATCCTTTAACAATTTGGAGGCAAAAATAATGGAGCAATTACAAAGTAACACATACACCTGCAAAGAACCCTGATGCTCAAAACTAATGGCTCATAATAGTCAACATTGGTAAGTGTTTAAATGTTCATAATTTCTGGCTGCCTCTGAAGTGCAGTACACAGGAGGACTTTATGACTTTACAAAATCTTTACTCTGGTCAGAGGTAATTGGCAGTTTTCTAAGCATGATTGTGTCCTCTAATCTGTGCTATAATTTAATTCTTGCAGCTTGGTCGTTTATCTGCATTATGATAACTACAGAATTCCAGAGCACTGAAACTCTCTTGACTGCTGCTTTTGAACATTAGAAATATATAAAAAAATACTTGTGCAAAGCTCAGGGAGGAAATTTTAAAACATTAAATACAAAGACATCAGACTGTTAATAAATGTAAATATATTGATGACATCTGCTAACACTTCTTGGAAATACAACACACCTGCTTTTGGCCCCTAACACTTCTACTTTAAGAACCTAGCAAATCATAGTAAGGTACCAGCGCTAATCCACAAGCTAACACCCAAAACCAAAAGCAGTATCCCAAGAAAAAGGGCTCTTTAGCTGATAACGTGTTCTGGAAAGCCAGAAAATGGCCATTCCATTTACAATGTATCCATACCTTACGCCACCTTCCCACACAGGAATCCACTTCATTTTGATCCACTGCATTTCACGATCAAGATTGTCTCTATCAAGTGAGCAAACTCTAGACCTGGTTCAACATCTTTCAGGGGCAAGACACTTTCAGCAACTGTTATTTTCAGCATGTCTAAACCTGTTCTACTAAATTTCTTTCCAGCACTGTCCAGACAAACCTGCCTGATTATGTAAATGGCTCATATGTTCTGCTTTTTCTTTTTTTTTAGCTACTTTGATAGCAAATGACATTCTTGTGACAATTACAGCAGATTGTATTTTCTGGTACAGTAAAGCAAACCTCTCAATGTCTCTGGTACAGTAAAGCAAACTGCTCTAAATATGACTGCATTTTAAGGCTAGAAGAGACTATGACGATCTCTCGGCTTCCCGCAGAATAAGTCAGAGAATTTTGTCCTGTAATTTCTATATCTAACTCATCTCTAAGACTCATTATTCCATGTGCATCTTGAAGAATCTCAGTCTCTAATAAGCAACTTTCTTTTCACTTTGAGTAACAGTTTACATATCAATTTTTACTGCAGATCATTTCAAGCAAGAATCCTACAATCTCCTCTTTATCAGACTGGGCTTGTTGCTGTACTTCAAACAAGAGGCGAAGGACTGCCCTACCAGCATTGAAACAGTCCTTGGTGCCTTAACAGAAACCCTCATGAAAGCCTTGAGTTTACCCTGGATGGTTCCTTTTATGTTAGGAAAGGGGACGCTTCTCAGGAGGTTCATGGCCTTGCCTGAGTTCTGATGGAATGTGCCACAAAGCCAAGAGGAGGTTCTATGTGGCAGCCATGTTGCAGGCTGGCAGAATCTGCTGTGCGCTTCAAAAAGGCTTGTGACATGGCACAACTTTGGATAAATCAACTGGGAACACAGACAGTTGTCTAAAATACCCATTTCTGAAACAGAAGGCCTTCCTGACCCCACCCTGCATGAAAAACTGAGTATCAAAGACATAATCTGTGGAAAAGGCAGCAAATTAATTTTTTTTTAGTTTTTTGAGTAATCAGGAAAAACAGAGGGATACCAAAGCACAAAAAACAACCCTGTGAAGATATTTTATCAGAAGGGATTAAATTGCCTGCAATACCTTGCTAGAGGTGATAGTTATGGCAAAAGAGAGCATTCAGAAAAGTGCCGTAGCAAGGTAACCAAGTAACTTATCAGTGGCTAAAAATGAAGGCGCAACTAGTACAGTCATATTGAGTTCCCCCACAAGGCAGCCCTGGTAGAGGTATCATTTCTGCCAACCTTCTCAGGGACTGTGAGACAACAGGGTGAAAACCAGATGCTTCCTGAAATTGCTAAACTGATAAGTAACAGAGCTCTATTAAATTTCACTTGGCATACAAGGGAGGAATTTGAGCATGCTAAACTTAATTAATCCAGAACATTCAGTTCTCAGTTCCAGTAATGAGAAAGCTGAAAACCTCGTTCACTTGGTGAGGTAAATGCATCTCAGAGGTCTTTTTACAGTTAGTGAAAAGAACCTTTACTGATGAGGAGCAATAATACTGAGAAAAGGATTGATTCTGTGAGACAAACCACAGCGAGACCAGATCAATGAAACTTCAAAAACTTCTGAGATTTGGGAGAAGAAAATAAGATCTCCAAAGGTTCATAAGATGCATAAAACTGTCTGGGTAACAGAATTTTGCCCTGTGTCTCACCCTAACCATCATAGCCACTTTTGGTCCTGCCTCTGTCAATACCCTCAGCGGGAGGGGAAGAAGGGGCATACCCTAAATTAAACTATGGCGATAACAGGCACAGGATACTGACGAGGCCTCAGATTTAAAAAATCAGATTACCCTGTTACCCTGCCAGAGACAAACTGAAGTCTCCCAGAATAACTTGAAACAGGAAAAAAACATCTTAAACTGACTTAGTTCATTCACCACTGGTCAGAAGCTCAAGGAAGGAAACCGATAAGCTAATAGGCTGTTTGATAATGGCAGGGGAAAAAAACATAGCTAACACTTGAAGAAAGGCAGTGATACATTTTTCCACAAAACCCCCTCAAACAAAAACAAAACAAATGGAAAAACCAAAACAAAACCCCACCAAAACAAACAAACACAACAACAAAAAATCAAAATAAAAAGAAAAGAAAGCTAACAAAAACCCCCAACCAAACCACTATTATGGGTACAGGCTTATATTTAATGTACATTACAAAAAGCAACCTAATCCATCTGGATGTAGAAAATATATGAAACAACTCTTGTGCTTTTCTGCAGAAGCTGAGATAGGTGTGAATTAAGCAACACTGCTAATTGGTAGGGGAAACAATCAGCAAATAAACTCGATTGTTAATATTTACACAGGAAAATCATCCTGGCCATTATTAGAAGATTACTCAGAACAACATTTAAATACCACCATCTCCTGTTGATTATGAACTCACTGATTAAACTGAGGAGCCAAGTGAAGCTCACCTTTGTTCTCTGCCTCCAGCACCTCCTGCCGCCCAGCCAGGTCCTCACTCTCCCAAAACAGGGCATGGAGGGCAAAAACAACCCTGTTCTTGTTCAAAATGCCGGGGGGGCTGCAGGGTCGGTGGGTTGTGAGGGAAGGACGAGCTGGGGCTGGGTTGCAGCTCCTGGGGAGGGGTCCTGAGGCACGGCAGGGGAGGGGGAGGTCTTGAGGCACCTGAGGCAGGTGTGGGGAGGGGTCCTGAGGCACCTGAGGCAGGTGGGGAGAGGGAGGTTCTGAGGCATGTGAGGTGGAGAAAGGTATCCCCACGTGAGGTGGGGAGGGGACTGGTATCCTGAGGCACCTGAGGTGGGGAGGGGTCCTGAGGCACCTGAGGCAGGGATGGGACAAGTATCCTGAGGCACCTGAGGTGGGGAGGGGTCCTGAGGCACCTGAAGCAGGGATGGGACAGGTATCCTGAGGCACCTGAGGTGGGGAGGGGTCCTGAGGCACCTGAAGCAGGGATGGGACAAGTATCCTGAGGCACCTGAGGTGGGGAGGGGTCCTGAGGCACCTGAAGCAGGTGGGGAGAGGGAGGTTCTGAGGCATGTGAGGTGGAGAAAGGTATCCCCACGTGAGGTGGGGAGGGGACTGGTATCCTGAGGCACCTGAGGTGGGGAGGGGTCCTGAGGCACCTGAGGCAGGGGCGGGGCAGGGCAGGTATCCTGAGGCACCTGAGGCGGGTGGGTCCCAGGGCTCCTCAGGCACTCAAGGTGCTTTCCCACGGAAGCCCCTGACGCAGTAAAGGGGCCGTGGCCAACTTTAGACACTCCTATTTAAAGGCAGGTATGTGATTAACCGGGTTCTAATCTTGAATGACATGTTGTACGTGTCTAGATAAAGGAATGATCAGTGGCCTTGAAACATCATGAGATAGTAAGAGGGCAACTCAGGAGGTTTGTGGGCGCCTGGAAAAATCCAGGTGTTTGAGGACGCCCAGGTCCAGACTGCCCTTAAAAGCAGGGCCACAGACCAGGTCACCCAGAGCCAATTAGGCCAAGTCTGGAGTTCTTCCAGTGAGGAAAGAAGTTTCTACCACTCTGTGGGCAACCAATTCCTGTGATGAATTACTCTAATGAAGTTTTTTTCTCTTTTCTTTAGTCCAGAGTTGCCCCTGAAGAAGTTTGTCCCTGTTCCCTCTTATTCTCTCACCGTGAATCCTTGTAAATACAGAACCACTGTCTCTTCTTCAGCTACCTTTCAGGCACGGGAAAACACAGTAGGATCTCCCCTGGGCCTTTAAAAAAAACGTGTTAATTTCCCTCCCAGTTATGAAATAAACACGGCTGAAGTCAGATGGAGAGTCAACAAAAGAACACAAACAAAACAAACATAAACAAAAGAAAACAAACCAACCCTAACTAATTGCATTTTTCCAGAAAAAAAAAAAACCAACAAACTAACAGAAAACATATCTCTACACCTGAAAAGTGAAAACAAAGCATTCTGTTTACATTGAACCATCTAAACATAAAACTTCGATTTAAAACATAGTTTTATACAACAGCGAAGTTCCCAAAAGAATTAGTTAGCAGGGCTTACACTAGCCACAAAGCAACCCTCCTAAACTCAAGATGAAGGCTACCTAGGTAGTAACAGAAGAAATACAAGTGTTAGGCTAAGACTACAACCCTTTTACTTGCCCTGAAGGCTTAAGATCCTTCCACAGCAACTGAATTAAGTTTCCTGAACTTTTTTCAGAAATTTATGTTGCTCATTCATGACCATTTTGTGCAGAGTGCAGAGTGAGCCTCAAAGGGTGCTGCAGTTTGGGTGAACATTTTCCCCCACAAAACCTGAATGTTCTGTGCTTAGTTGGCTTGCACTCTCTATTGCATGCTATGTAGACTTTCCACATCTAATTTAAGATAAACTTACTCTATTAGTGGAAATACTTGATCTAGAATCATTAATTTTCTTTCCACCTTGCTCTTTTTCAAGCATAATAGTTAAAAAGACATCTGTGGAAAATTACAGGAAAATCATATTAGCTCTGCATGACACAAATAATTATATTAGACTTTGCACTTTACCCTGTACGTTTGGTAAATCAGGTTTATCATTCTGTTGAAAGATGCACATTTTACTACAAATAATTAGAGTTAAAAGGAGTGTAACAGGAAGGTAGAAATTAATAGCACAGAATTTCTTTGTAAAGGGCACAAGGCATGCCATTTAGAACCGTAAGTCAACAGCAATCATTCACACTCTCCAGCAGACTGCAGGCAGAATTTTTGCCTTCCAGGCACACATGATATGATGTTTGGACTTAGAACCTTCACAGGGAGGCAAAGAAGTTATCAAACACCAGTGTCATTGGTCAAAAGCAGTGAATTTCTGGAAAACGTAAAGATTCCAAGGAATCCATCTCCAAATGAGTGCTTTACAATATCACTTATATCAATCACGCTGCGGCATTGCTGATGCAAAATGAACACAGTCCCATGCAGGCAACTGCTTTCTGACACAGGTGTGTGACCTACAGCTTCATCCTAACTTAAAGATATTAAATGAAATTTTTTACATTGTGATCAATTTCCAATAATAGAAAAGTTGCTGTCTTTAGCAGTTATTAGCTACATATTCAGCTAATGTAAAAGCTATGTCAATTTACCTCCTGACCTAAATTAGGTTTTGCAGGGTCAGCTAGCTTTCCCAGGGAGAAAGATGCCATAATTAGCTGAGTCAGGCGACTGCTTCATTAAGATAGTTTCAGTTGCACATTCTAATAAAGGAAATGGCATGATGAAAAAAAAATATAATTTTTTTAGTATATAAATCTTAACCTAAAAGTTCCCATATAGACTTTTTCTGACAGATATAGAGAATCTACTTATCACTTCATCTAACCCCCAGAGCATAAAACCAAAGCAAAATAAAGTTAAGCTATGATAAATCATGATTGCCTGTGGGCACTGTAGAAATATGACTCCTTTGATGGTCCTGAACCTCCTCACCTTATTGTTATTTTATGACACAGCAGAACCCCCATTTGTCTGTCTTCATGCTAAAAGCTTCAAGGTTATTGCTGGTTTTTAAGGAGTCTTTTAGTCTGCAGACGATGCCACACACTGCATTGCTAAGTGTGGTATGGAACATTAAGAGCTACATTAAAGAAAACCAGTCATTTATCTCTGTATTTCAGATATAAACTTCATCTCATGTTTTACTGCTATAGAAAAAGTTTTGACATGGATATGATATGGTCAATGACTGTTTACAAGGTTACCAATATAGCTCTGGTCAGCTGAGTTATTTTTACAGAAAGTGGGCAGGTACTGCAATGTGGTACAAAGATAGGGGAACAATGGGAAGTAAATGCTGTGGAAGAACAATGGACAGGAGGTAAGAAAACCTAGCTATGGGTTGAGGCAGTGTGGGAATGATGAATTCTTAAGCATTCATGTTGCTGTGCCCCCTAAATGCCATTACTAAGCAACAACCATAATCCACTTACCTTTCCATTTTCCAATTATGCAACTCTTCCCAGATACATTTCCACCTGCCCTGGACACAATTCCGGTTTCAAAGGATACTGTTTATTTAAAAGAGCTAAAAATTAGAAAATATTTACACCCGCCCCCTCCCCTGATGTGACTGGTAAGACATCTGAGGATATTAATCTCTGAAATAACAGTACAAATCATGATTCCAGAGGATAAACATTCAAAAATATGTTGCACAAAGAACTGTTTGGCCAGTAATGGCAAATTTATTGCCATTTTGACTTGTAGACTGTGATGGTTGAGAATGTTTGGAAGATACCTGTGTGGCATTTCAGGAGCATCTCATATTAAATGGGTAAATTCCTGATATATTCCATGCATTTCCAAGATTTTTGGCAGATTTTATTCTTCTGAAGCTCTCAAAGGCTATTTATTGCTGTTGGGAATGGCTAGAGAACACATCCGCCTTCAGTCTGCATCAGTGTAAAAATGAGCCTCCTCAGAGACAAATTACTAAATGCAGAGTTCTCCTTACCCACAATTTCTCACATAGCTTAGTTACCATATTGATTATTGTCTCATGCTGTATGGCCAAGTGTCAAATGTGTTCTGAAAGGAATTTCAACACATGGAGAACTTCACACTTTAATTTTGTTAAATTACAAAAGTAATGATGTAAAAAATGACAGTGTGCCTCATGATGGATGCACATTTCTTAGTGGAACAGCAAAGTAAATGTATATGCATATAAACACCAGATTAACTGTAATTTTGTACTTCATTTTGTACTTGCATGATCACCCAGCTGCCTTGATATTTGGGAGAAAGAAAAGGCTGGATGAACAGATCAACAGGTACTGACCAAAGCTAGAAAAAAAACAAGATTAGAAGTGAAATCAATCAAATTCAAGAGGGATTTTACACCACTGAGTGCATTTGTGGAACAATCTGATAAAGGTAAAACAAGATCATTGGGAACACAATTTATGGTGCTAATCCACTGAACACAGAATAAATTTGTTCTATACAGGCCTCACAACGAAGTGTTGTAAAAGTATTTCAGTTTAGTAATTTCACTTTGGGAAGCTTTTCTATGTTATTTGGGTTTGTTGGGTTTTTTTGTTGTATTTGGTTTAGTTGTTGGGATTTTTGTTTGTTTGGGGTTGTTGAGGGTTTTTGGTGTGTTTTTTTTTTTTTCATCTTTAATCCCATTATTTCCTTTCTAGCAACTGTTCAACAACCTAATTGCTTCCATTGTGTATAAAACAAAGGCTCTTTCATACAAGTTTTATTACAGATATTCCTCTCTCCAGTGGAACTTGGCAGTTTCACACAAGATGCAACAGGTGACTTTAAACAAAGTCAGGTCAATGGGTGGCTGAAACACCTGCTGTACAAAGTGGCTCTACATGACAGTCTGAAAAAATTAAGCCAATCTTCCACTCTAACACTGGTGCTATTCAGAGATCTTGAGCAGTGATGCTTCTCATAAGAACTGCTAAATAATTTCATTCCCTCGGCTTTATCTTTTTAAAACCCAGACATACCTGGAGTAGCATGTCAGCATCAGGAAAATCATGACAGCTGTTCTCAAGAATTACATATTGAAGAACTCCTGGTAGACAACCCAAACCAGGTCCACAGTAGGGGATTTGTATATAAAAAAGATCACCTCCTTCCTCACTGCAGGCATTGGGAGTAGGAACAACTCAACTGAGAAAGGGTTCAGCCAAGATGTCCCACTACACAGAAAGAGGCAGCTGGTGAGGTGCTGTTCAGCAACACTGACTTTCTGTGACCATCTGAACTTTTTAAGAGCGTGTTTCAAACTTTATTGATAACTCACAGCCCTAGAAAACAATCAGATCCACACTTTCTGCTCTTGGGATTAGTATGAGTTGTTGACGTCACAACTCTTACTAAATTGTAAATAGCTCTGACTGTTGAACAGCATCTGGAAAGCAAGTACCAATTTTTAATTTTCTTCACTGCTCATAATTCTGTTAATTTGATCTGTCTCTCACAAAATCAGTAACAAAACTAGTGCGGTGCTCCTCAAATCATTTGCCAGCTGTGAACAAAGGCTGTCAGGTAATTAGGTGTTTAGATTTCACTCTGTCTCAGGTTAGGAATGACTCAGCTTGGAACTGGGGATAATCATTCTGCACCTAACACCTATCTGTGCTAACAGGGAGAATTCTACAGTTAAAGATCCTTGGAGAATAACTACAGACATACCAGTAATTAAGGAAATACTAACAACTAGTAGTATACGTCATCAGTATTTTCATGTTCAAAACCTTAGAACTCCATTACTACAGGTCAAAACTAAACTAGAAAGAACTATGATGAAGTATTCAGTAGGTCATACTTGCATTTTTATTTCAGGGTTTTTTAAAGTTTGTGATCAACTCTAAAATGTAATAGGGAGAAGCTTGTGCTTCTTGTGCTTCCACAGCCCTGTCTGTGCACTAATGGGACAGAGGAATAATTCATAGCTGTGTGCTTACATAGAAAGACTGGTTTAGGGAACAGTCTGTTTGGGAGAAATAAGCAGAGAGCACAAGTCAAGGGAAGAAGGTGAGGGGTTAGATGGGCCTCTGAATAGGATTTCAAGAGTGAAAAATTTCAGCAAGTGAAAAATAAGAAACTGTTTCTTTAACATATTTTTCCCATTTCACCAATAAAATACATTCAGTGTTATGAAATTACAGGTTTTGTCTTAATTGATAGGAACAAGAGACAGAAGGTTTTCTTTGTTTCTTCTTGACCGTTGCATTTAGAAAGGTGGGATCACCTTTCAAAGTCC
This sequence comes from Scytalopus superciliaris, assembly GCA_013400415.1. Classification (NCBI taxonomy): domain Eukaryota; kingdom Metazoa; phylum Chordata; class Aves; order Passeriformes; family Rhinocryptidae; genus Scytalopus; species Scytalopus superciliaris. The sequence continues at coordinate 849,008 of VXBX01002569.1, forward strand.
TCAAGATACTTTTCCTAAGAATTTTCAAAAGTTGGATTAAGCTGATGTTAAACTCTGTAAAAAACATCAGTAATATAATCCAGATCTTAAATTATAGATGTGGCAAGATATATAAAAAAATTTGAGATTATCAAAACAGTCATTAAACACAAGTTTATGATTGTTATGTGAGAGTTTAAAGGTTTAACCACATGAAAAGTTGGACTTCTCATTCCTTCAATAGTGTCTGTCCCCCTTAGGTCCTTCTGAGGTGTCATTTGAACTTGAACCTACAAAACCACTATTAAAATTTGGGCCCACTGACACAGGTCATATATAATCTACAACCCTTCAAACAACTGCAGCTAAAGATTTACTTCTGGCAGTTTTCATGATACATGCAGGAATGCCATGAGGCAAGTAAACAGTTTTTCTGAGTTTGAAATATACAGATGCAAATAAAAACCATAAACCAAGATATTTTCTTACAGGTTTTATGTACCACCCCACAGCTTTCGTTTTCACATGTGAATTAGTCTCTGCAATAAAATTTCAAACATTTGAGATTGTTCTCTGCATTTACATTCTTACTAAAAAATATAACCATTTTGTTTAAAGACACATTAGCACAGTAAATCAGTGTGGATCGACAACCTGCCACTGTGTACTACCTACCAATGGATTTTGCTGGATTAAATCCCATTATTCTCAGACTTGCCCTCTGTGATACCATCACCACTGAGAATGATCTACAGAGAAGTCAATGACAGCTAGACAATCATAGAATATCCTGAGCTGGAAGGAACCCACAAGGATCATCAAATGTTATCCACTGGATCACAGTGCCATTAAGAAACATCTTTATGCTTGCCAAGGGCCTGAGCTCCACTTAAACAGCTTCATACTAAGTGATCTGTTTTCTATCACTGACTCAGAATACTTGTATCACGTAAACAGGCTTGGGGTAAAACCAAACCAAAGAAAGAAAACTACACAGCTGTGAGTGACACACGGAACTGTCCAGACAAGAAAGCAGAACTACCAACTCTATTCACAAAATCAGTTCAGTTACAAATGAGCAACTCAGACCGTGGCACGCAGAGATTCCAGTCTGTGGCACATTTTTCCACAGATTAGCTGAACTGTAACCTACTTGGCCAGCAGTTTCTTCAGGCAGGGATTTTAATTTTTCATGAACACATTGCTCTAATAAAGTACTTGGCATTAGTTATGGCTTTTGAATTAAAATGCATTCATGACATTAAATTTTAAAACCACTAAAGCCATTAATTTTGATCAGCTTTTTTTTCCTTTTTGTATAGTGTTCACGGGAATTAGCAACTAAGTGCATATTTCACCAGCAAAAGAAAAAAAGCTGTACTAATAAAACTTACTTTTGCATGTCCCTGCAAAGAATGGCAATATTTTATACGCCAACTGCACAGCAAATGAAAGCCAAAACCAAATTTGCTGTTCCAATAAAGGTTGATCTGTCAAATACAACGTCATTATTTAACTTATGGTCAAGGGCAACTTAGCACACGATTTCCTATCTACATTTTCTTCTGTATTCAGAAATAAAGAGGTTTACAGCAGTGCAGAACAGTTCCATAAATTGTCCAGCTCAAACACTGACTTTAGTATCTATTTGTGAAACCATCTTCCTACAAAAATTTCTAGGTAATAGCTAAATAGCTGAGCCTCAGCTGAGGATGCTGATTTGCAGTTTCTTCAGATATGCAAGTCCCTGCAGTAGCCCTACTTTACCTTATAAAAAATTCCCCTTTTGTCTGCTTTGTTCAGACTAACATTCAAAAACTCAAATACTATAAATCACAAGTATTTTAGTTCTTAATATAAAATCATTACTTCAGATACATCTACTCGTCCCACTAACCTTGTTACTAAAAGAAATAATCACCTGCTGACAGCATGGGAGCCCAAAAGCAGACTTCAAACCAAGTTCTCAACTTGTTTTATCTTGTTTCATCTCATTCATCTTGTACTTATGAACCGGCGTAGAGTTATGACACTTAAGATGTCTTAACATGTTTAATAGAAACAGCCAATTTGATACCCAATTCCCAAGCTAGTATAATTCTACTGTTCAATAAACTAGTCAGGGCAGTTATAGTTATACATTTTAATTGAGTACAATTTACACACTTTATACACCTCTAAGCAGTGCGTCCAATTTGCTCAGCAATAAGAACGCAGCTCACTAAAACAGATGTCTGATCCTCCAGCTTCCCCAGCTCTTAGTATCAGTTTTCTTTATTACTCTACATTAACTTGTAGATAAATTAAGCATAACATAAGTGTCTAAAATTCCAGCTGTGCTGCAAAATGCTGCAGTAAGGCTAAATTTTTAAGTCCAAGTAGTTTCATAATCTATGTGCAGTTATTTATGAAGGCAGCAGGAATGCTATTCTGACAACCTAATTAAACTTCCAATAATGTCAGCAGGAATCTGATTGCAAAATGGCTCATTTCATAAACATCACTACTTTTATGACTGACAAAAATATACATGATCAGGTGCCAACTCCTTCACAAATACATATTTTATAACTTGTATCGCAAACTGCTTGCAAGTCCAAAATTCCAAGGTGTTAAAGGTCTGTGCTGAACCCATAAAAACCAGCACAGTTCATACAAAGATTTCATGGATGTTGCTCTTCTGCCAGTTTCACATGCAGGTAACTTAACTAGTTCCAGAGGAGTTACTCCCAATATATACATAAGTTTACATCTAAATCAAGCCATCTCCTGTATACAATATTAGATCTGGGATTACACATGTGTTGAAAATACAATTGAACCTTGCAAGTCCACTGTATGGTCTGTATGTCACAGTACACATGAAGCACACATTTCTTCAGAATTTGCTTTTCAAGTTTGCTGCCCACTGCAGAAGTCTCTTTAAAACTGCACAGGCCATGATGCACTAAGTCTGCGGTTGGGGGGGCGGGGGGAATAATCACATTTCTGACTGGAAATGTTCAAGTTAAAAAATGCACACATGATATCCCACTATTTAATGCATTTAATGAACCCTAAATTGAGCCATTTCCTAATAGTAGCAACTGCTGTCTTGGTGGGCATCACAGCTTTGCTAGTTATAACACAGCTTAAAACCAAGTACTCAATGTTTTAGCCCACTCTAAGACATTTATGATAAGCTTAGATACAGGGAAAACACAGTAACTTGGTACTAATCAACTGCCCATACAAATAGCAACCTTGTGGTAGTTCTGTAGTGCCTCTTCAGCCACCATGCAGAATCCATTCAAAAATCCAGTGTCAGCTGCTTCTAATCTTGGGAGTCACTGGGGTTTTTGTTTGGTGCATTTCAGTTTTTGCATTTCCATTAAGACCATTTGAAAATAGTCCCAACATAGCAGGGGGGGAAACATACAGTTAAAAGTCAGACCTCAAAACATCTTAAATGTAAGGCATAGTTTTAAAAACATCTTAAGATGTGTCTTTGGATTTTATGAAAAATGAAGGTAACATCAAATAAAAGCAAAACTAAAACGGAATAGGTAGAACATTTTATTTTTGTCAAACCTTAAATGTAAAGTATATTAAAAAACATGGTTTGGAATTTCAAGAACAGGAATATAAACATGTATCTTCTATCCCAGAAAAAAAAAATCATGCAGGTGTTACAGTATTTGATCATTCTCTACATTCACTGGTATGCAACATCAACTTAATGTTATTAATAGATACAGAGATGCTGTAAATCGGTACAAATACCAGGGTCTTCTGGCCTCACTTATACTGCAGATGAAGCAAATCTGTTCTTTGGTAATTGGAGAAGGCTCATTTTCCATTCCAATACAGGACTGTTAGGAGGCCGTATTAGCCACTCAGCTCAGAAAACTACAACTCCTGTAGACAGTCTGGGCTACTTTTGTCACAAGAAAATAGTATTAGAGGTGGTATTAGAGGTATAAATACAAAGAAGTTAAAATGATTCATTCCTTGTGGTGGCTGTTTCAGGGAAAAAAAAAATTCAAACTCTCTCCTCCTCTATTCACTGTTTAATCTAGATAACATTTAGACTCATATGCAAAGGTATTTGCTAGATGGGAATGTACACATGCATACTTTCAGTTTAAATAAAGAGACGTGTGTGGAGAATGGCAATTTAAAGTTAACACGACTTGAAGGTACTCCTATAATAAAGTTTAAAGATTTAGTAAACTGGGACATTACAAATCCAAAAAAAGTGTTTCTAGATTTTTCATCTTCCCTTTTTCAACAAAGACTGACAGAATATACATATACAGGTTGACATTTTGATTTATCCAAAACAACTTCCACTTTGCTCAGTTTGCAAGTCCTACTGACTAAAATGTACTATCATTCACAACAAAATATTTTCAGTAAGTGAAACAATAAGCAAATAAAACCAAAACTAAGCTCAGAAGCTAAGTGGTTTAGAAAGCCTGGTAACATCTATGTGTGCGTCAGTGTGTCTATCATTTATTTTTATACATTATATATATAGACACACACACACATATATATACACACACCCGTGCGCACACGCGCACACGCACACACACATTTGTAACCTGCAGTGGAGATCAATCTATTTTCTAATAAGGAACAAAACACATTATTTAAAAATGTGGCTAATTTAACAAAACAGAGAAGAAACTGCTGCTATCAAAATATACAATTTGGATTGCAGACTAGAAGGCTAACAACATTAAAAAAATAGTTTTAAGCAAAACCCCTTTGCTTCTGAATAACAACAGGTATCAACCTGCCATAGCATGAATCATCCAAACAAGATTTTATAAAAAGTTTAAACTGTGACCCTTCCTCATTTGTAAAGTTCTTGACATATCATATAGTGCGAGCTCTGGTCTCCAAACTGGAGCCCCTTCTGTTTTCCTCAATCCTTACTTCAGGAAACAAATGGCAGCTGAAGGATTCAGAATCTCAAGTGAGATTTGTGCTTTACCATATACCTGAAAAAAATTAACAGAAGACAGCATTACTACCCTTGTGGCATTCGTATGAGTTTTACTCTCAGGAATAAAATGCACAGATATTGTTAAAACAGAATTTCTAGAGAATCAGAAAGTTGCCAAAGAGATGTAATGTCCTATGCACCATATAGCTCTGTATTATACACAGCATTTTTCCTACGAAGTGACAGTCAGTAAAACCTTGTCTTCAAGAAAATTCATGTTTTTCCAAGGCATCACATTACTTCTAACACTGAAAGACTGTTGCTAGAGACAACTAGTTCATTCTGGGAGTTCAGATATATTGTTTATTTGAGACTTTTAAATAGGAAGCTGTACAAAGTTTGATGATTGGAATTATTTTGACAATTCTTGCAGGATTTTTCTTTTTCTCTCAATCTTTCAGTTTGCTGTGCCATCAACAGGAAAAGATCATGAAATGCATAGGCTTCTCCCCTCCCTCAATATTTCTTCAACTGCTTCATGATAATAAAGTTTTTTCTCTACAACATGAAAAAGGAATTGCAGTGAATTTCAGATTCACAAGGGTTCTGAATCACAGAGAAGCAGAGTCAGGAGCAAAGCTCTCTTCACAGAGCTGCTGCTGTTGCCCCATGCCTTGCTTCTCACAAAAGGCACAGCTAAATGCTCAGAAGACCCCTAAGATAGAGAAGAATCACCAGTGCAAAACTTATTATGTGCCATGGGTTTTTTTGAGTTGTTCTTCTATGCAGTTTGCTGTAGACTCAGGGGCATCAGGATAAGATAATCTCCATGGCTCTTTATCTTAAGGTAGTTTGTCACCTTAGCTAGACTGTCACCTCACCATGTGGAGAGAGAAAAGAGGGGAGCTTGTAAGCTCAGAGCTTCAGGAATAAAGGAAAACTCTACAGCACCTGGACTGTCCTCCATTCCTTGCCTCCTGCCTGAAGGGAGGTGGGGAATCATGGCACGAATCCATGATTAATGGTAACTGCCCTTCCTTTAAATACACACTTATTACACTTTGGAGATTATTATTTACAGTCTGTAAATACGTACCGCTATGTTTTATTAACTGTGTCATCAGGGAACATCAAAACAAGCAATATCTTCAAGCTAAAATGTTGTTCAGATGTCTAAGTTGTATACAATTCCCCAGATGCCAGAACTTTTAATTCCCACTGAATGTCATAAAAGCATGGGCATCAAGGATTTTCAGCAGGAAACGTACCTGTCCAAAGTTTCCCAGAAGCGTAGAAATACTGGCCTGTCCAAGTGTCTTTTGTGATAGCTTAGTTCTAACACTGTTACATCCCATTTCTGTACATTTGGATCCAGACGTACTTCATCGTATTTGAGATGAAAAGCTTTAACTACAGGGAAAAGGAAATCCTTTAGTGTATAAACATGAAGACTTTACAGTGGTTTTTTATTAGGCAAAGAAAATTCCCACCCCATCACTCTTTTTTCAGAATGAAGCCTGAGAGCAAATTTAATGAGCCCATAACCCAAGGAAGTCAACTAGTTACTAAATGGCACTGAGCTAAATATAGTGGTCGGTGGTTCTCATGCTATTACAGGTTTAAGGGAAAGGGCAGCCCCTATTTTTAGATGCACAGATTCCAGGAGAAAAGCAGAAACCCACTGCCAATTCAAGTGCATTTTCTTTGAACAACAGTCTTCCGAAAATCTTTCAACTGTCACAGAATTAAAAATTCTTTTAAAAAGGTATTTCTGAGACCACTGAGAAGGAAGCCTGGCTACCACCTGACAGTCTGAGGAGCAGACTGACAGCAGAACACTAATGTAACCCCCAAAGGCTACATGAAGCATTCTGAAAAATTTAGTAACTGCCAATTTTCCTTGATCTAGTAGTCAGTTAAAAACGGTAAAATATTAACTTTTATTTTTATCTTGGGAAGTATTGTCATATGTGAATTATGTAAATGGTAACTATTTACACAGCATTAAAAACAAAGTATTTAAGTCTTGTACAATTCCTTTCTGGTAACCAATCTGATGATTTTAGTAGTACTGGAAAAATAAGAGAAGCATTTGACCAGTTGATGCCATGGTTGTATCTTTTTTTAATACCACACTCTTTTTTAATTTTGTCTTCCACAGAATCCACCTACGGCTTCAGCTAAATGGCTAAAATAGATAAAAATAACAATAATAAAAAAATCAGTTCATTTTTTCTATCTAGGAACTTCCTAGAAGATTGCCATGTGAAATTAGCTTTTTTTTTAGCTGACAAAATGAAGAAATTATCATCTTGCTTCTATTTTCCTTGATATATTTCCAAGCTTTGTGAATGAAAACTAAGAATACATAAACATTATCTTTGCTACACAATGTTGCATGTAGTCAAATAACTCCAGAGAAAACAAAGATATACTGGGGCCATGCACTTACAAAAAACTTAACCCAGAGCCTCTGCATTAAGGTTAAATGTTATTGAGCAGAAGACAATCCACTACCGAAACTGAAACAAATCACTATTAAAGAGCACTAATGTGCTCTTGGAGAAAGACTTTTAACATGGTACTCAAAATTAAGTATTTGTTCATTAAAGTGACATCATTCAAAAGTTCATCTCAAACACCTGCAGATATGAAATTGAGCTTGTTTGCTACATGAACACAATACTCGGACCACATGTAAAGAAAACTAAGGAGAACAATTTTAGAGACTCAATTAACGAAATGCTACATGACACTGCAATTGAACAAATATAACCAGCTTCACAGGCTATGACCCAGTACACATTTTATTGAAGAATTCTTTATGGTGAGCTACCTGCTTGCTTTCCAACATGACAGTGATAACCTCTGAGTATTTGTTAAGCAGTACAAACCCAGAGACACAGAAGAAGAAATGGAAACTGCAGATGGAAAAATGAAGGCTTGCAAGTCCCAGAAACCACATTTATGAAGACTACTGAACACTATAAATATAGCAAAGCAATACCTTCAGGAAAAGTTAAACACATACAACTGGATTGACATTGTCCATGCTCCCTTCTTTTACCTGTTTTTGTTTGAGGGGTAAGTCACTAGGAAAAGTCAGAGATAGGCTTTATCAGGGAAGGATTTTTAAAATACCTTGCTTTGAAGCAACAGAATGCAATTCTAAAATCAAAAATATACATTTCAGTGTATGAGTAGAGTAAGACCAGATATCCTCCTTTCACATGAAAAATGTAACAATTTGCACACCTTCCAACTGAACTGTGTGGGCTGTGACTGTGAACTTTTGGCACAGCAAAGACCAGAGACGCCAATACGTGTCAGAACAATTCCTATGGCCCTCGATATGTTTATATAATATACAAAATGTCAGAACAGGAAGCAGCACGCAACTGCTAGCTAGGCCTTAAATATTTCACTGCATTTTTCTTGGTTTTGCTTTTCACAATTCCCATTTTCTCTGTATCTTTACTTTGAAGTGTTGTTTTCTTCTTTCATTAGTCTCTTTTGTTAAGCTCTCTCCTGTAGTGTACTTTTACAATGACGTTCATGCTCTTTCACTCTTTCTCTGCTCAGTCTCAATCCCCCTTAAGTGACCTATTTTATTTTCTTGTTCACAGACCTATCCTTAGCCTTCTGTCCCACTGCTGAGTTTTTCCCTTGCTGCTTACCAAACTGGCATTCTCTTTCCAGATTCTGCTTTACATACCAAATAGGTGCACACATAAAACCTAGTATTTCTTCATCACAGTGATTGGAAGATGACAGGCTGAACTAAGGTAGATTTTGGTTTGTTGGGTTTGGGGTTTTTTTGTGTCTATGCATTCGTTTGTTGTTTTTTTTTTTAAATCTGTGGCTCAGAAACCACTGGACACTATCAAAAGGTCTGTTTTGTAAGGCAGTTCCACACTGAAGCAAAGAGAAGAGAAGATAACCTGACAGTTCCCTTAGATATTCTTGTCCACCTCACTGTCAGAGAAGTGAACTGTGCAGGGAAGTGCAGTGTGCCTCAAAGCATACCAGGCACAGTTGTGAGAACTCAAAAAAACTGTTCACATCTATACAGAGGTAACATCTATCTCACTTTAAACTCAAGCTTTTTAAAAGGTTTCATCAGACACTAAATCGTATTTTTAACACTTTCTTAGTGGAATACTAGGTGATTAATCCTTTGTTCAAAGTAGCAATGAAATACGAAGACAGCCTGTAAACCTGTTATCTACTAAGTGTTAGAATATGCATTGTCTGTTCACCTTTTTTTATAAGCTTGTGAAGTAAATTTGTACACTAGCTGTTTCTGACTCGAAGATGACAGCTCTGAGAAGATTTCTGTGAGCTTCCACAGGTCAGAACAAAAGAACTGCAGAGGGCACATTAATATTCACTATCTGTGAGAACACCAAAGCCACTGTCTGCTCAAACACCTGCATCCAACAGCACTTTGGCAGTACTCTGCCATTAGCATAAACACCTCTCAAGAAACCCCAAGCACAATAAAAGACTCCAAGACACCTAAACCCAAGAGAAATCCCTTACTTTTTGCAAAGATATCGACAGGAGATCCGTCAGGCAGGAGCCAAGGCCAGCCTTTGAACTGCCAAGCAGGACCCTGTACAAACACGGCCACCACACGATCCCTGTGAACACAGAAAGGGATAGACATGTTGATGGCCTCCAACATTTAAATTCCACGCTTTCCTAAACAGGCAATGTGCCTCAGCACAGCTTATTTTAGTAACAGCAGTATAGCACATTTAACAACCACACCTCCAGCAGAACTGCTTTTCCTTTGTTAAGAAAAAAGAGAAAAAAACTTAAATGTGATTTGTCTGGACTTTCAGCTCTGTCCCTTTGCAGAAGGCAGCTCAGTTTTTCATGTTACAAATTTAAGAACTGTTTATTTGTGATCATTATTACTTTGCTTTTAAAAAGTGCTCTACCATTTTCAGAGATACCCTTCTATGACCAGCACTGTAAACTGAGGTGTGTTGATTTCAAAGCCTTTATTCTGAATACTGCTCACTTCTAGTTTAGATTTCTGCAAAGTGCGTCAGCTGTTGTAAGAGTACATAACCATTACCTCTGCTCTAAGTAAATAAATCTGTGATTAATATGAAGCTCTTACATTAGTGAAATTAAAAACCCCTTTGAGAACAAATGACCATATAGTCTATCTTTCTGTTGAACATTTACATCATCCAATCACAGTTCCTACCTACTACAACAAATAACTGCCTCTCTAATCCAACCCTCAAATTAATACATTATAAAGGCCACCAAAGGCCAAATGGAAAAGAATAATCAAGGTAGAGTTTTGTGGTTTGGAGGTTTTTTGTAGGTTTTGTAATGGCTCCTTTGAATAAAACCAAGATAACCCTCCTCCCCCCTTCCCCTCTTCCCACCTCCCCATATACCACCTCTTTGGTCAAAAGCACTTTAGAAACTAACTGAGATGGTTCTAAAAACTTTGACCATTAAACATTTTAAGTGCTATTTGATATTCAGCATTTCAAATCCACAGATTACTAATTTCAAACCCACAGATTTCTGATGAGTTCAAGTTCTATATATGGAGAACAATTAATTTAGGCACAGGACCTTTTCAAAGTATTCCCCTCCATTAAAATCTAATTTGGAAGCTATAAAACCACCAAATATGTCATTATCCATGTCCAAAATCTTCACACTTGTGAGGAAGAAGTAAAAATGCTGCATAATGCATTTCATCAAATAAGAAAAAGATATCAAAGAACAAATATATACTTCTTCAGAATCTTCCTGCTCAAAGAGAACTATTTTTCCTAGCACTGAAGAATGTGCTGCAGACCTCACAACCCATTTCTGGCTTTTTCATAAAACTAAAAACTACCTATGATTCCCTCTCCCCAACTAGGGCTCTCCCTTCAGAAGTAAACTTCTGTCATTAAATCCAATTCCATGAATTCTATTCAGTTCTGGAATCATGGTTCGGTCTTCACTGTCTGATGTATTTTCTGTCTTTAACTATTAAAAAAGTTGCAATGTCAGGTGCTGAAGGCCTGCAAACATATCTTCCCAACAGACCCTCCTTCACAAAGCCGACAAGAAAGAAGGGTTTCTCTCCCAGATCATGGTTCAGTGACTTGCACGTTACAGTATCACAAACCAGAAAAATAATTTGAACATTTCTATTTGAACTTCCCCAACGTTTCAGACAAACCTAGTAACATTAGTTGTGCTGCTCACACTATTAAAATGTAGAGCGTTGCAAGATTTTAGGACCTTTTGGCTGAGTTTAGTTTCACATTATTTTCACCTGAAGAGAAGACTCCTATTGTATATCTGTATTTTCTTCATTTTTTAGTGAATTCTGTAGTATTTTATTGGCCCCCTTCAAATTCTGCATTGCCCTGGTTAAGAAATTTTGTAAAGGAGAAATGTTTTTACCAGTCTTGTGGCATAAGTTTCAGAGGTTGGTCTACTACACGGTAAGGTACAGTAACACTGACTGTAGTGCCCCCAGGCTGCATCTGGTCCTTCCTTCTCTGTATTAGAGTTTCATTCTCTCGTTGACAGCCTTGTTTCTTCTTTTCATCAGATGGTACAAACCTTGGAGAGTAAGAAAACACTCAGTAGAAAAGGGCAATTTACTTGATGGAATCAGCAGGAAAAGTAACAACTTGAAATGGGCATTACTGACAGTAGTCACTGGAGCTCTCATTTTCACTATGCCAAGTTGCTACTCATTCAAAACAGGAAAAAAAAAAAAAAGAATACTATTTCATAAGCCCTTAGGATCATAACAGTCACACTAAAAGGTCCTCCACCCCTCAAAAACACAGCCTGACCTGCTGTTATACATTCATGGCACTCCTGTTCAATCTTATCCAACGCATTTGCAGAAGAGGACCCAGATCACAAGTGACTATAGCTCATTGTTTTTAGTGACCAAGGGTAAAATGGGGAAACCTGGCCACTAAAATAGTTGCTTCCTGGAGCAAATTTTAAGAGCTCTTGAGGCCTTCAGAATTATGTTGTCTCAAAAAAGCTGGGATTTTTGGTTAGGAAGGTTTTTGAGGTTTTTTGAGGATGGTGATTTTACATAATCGATGATTCATGTGGTTACTATGATGTATGATACAAGTTTTTTCTTTTCTAAATAGCTTCTCTGACAGAGTAAGTGCTCAAAAAATACAGATGTGATCCTCATGTCATATGTAATCTCTGTATGACAAAATAATTGCTTAAGATATGACAACACCCTTCAATTAACTACAGATCTTTAATCTTTCAGGCCCCTCACCTTAAAAAACAAATGCAATCCGACTTCAAGGCCCTCTTCTTTATGGTGACAATAAAATACCCAGAACAGGTCTCAAAATTGGCACCATAAATGTGGGAGTAGCATACGCATTTCTACGAATAAATCTCAGTGGATTTTGTCATAAGAAAGATAAGAGTCATGTATTTTATGGAACTAAAACTATGTCACAGAAGGCGAAGTTGATGTGACCAGTGTCACCTACCAGGTCAGCAAAAGACAAGAGTTCAAAGCCACATTCTCCTAATTCTGTACTCAGAACCACCGTGCTGCACTACAGCCCTGTGTGCTGCTCGCATTTCACTTCCAAAGCTTCTGCTAAAAACGACACGCTGTTTCACTTAACTGCAGTAGTTATCATGAGGACTGGTGCTACATTTTAAAAGCACAGTAACTAATTGGTAATATTTCTCTTCATTACAGCACACATGGTGCTTTTGAGCAGTTTACTACATTTTTCAGTTGTTTGCGCCATTTCTATTTGTTCTCTTCCATCTATTTCTATTCGAATGCCAAAACCCAATTTGAATGTGCTTTAACAGACAGACTGAACTTTCTACTGCTGGAGAAACAGGAAAAGGGAATGCAAAATTAAATACGAGGAAAAGTTCATTATTCAACCAACTTGAAAATACACATTTTCACTGAATATCCAATCAGAAAATGGCATTTGGGGGGTGAAAAATCCCAAACAAACAAACAAACTGTTTTAAGGCTGAAAGTGAAAACTGTCAATAAACCGCAAGAAAAACTGTCTAACTTTACAAACCTTCATGACTTAAGTGTTTCACAAAGTCACACGCAATTTCTGAAGTGTGCATCCAAATGCCTGCACCTGATACAACTGCACCAGGGAAGTGAAAAAACCCCAATGCCTGCAAATGACTGTGAATGGCACATTAAAGCTGAGTAGTACTGCAAATACAGAAAAAGCATTACAGGTGTTAAATGATGGGCTACAAATTAAATCATGCTTATCTGTCTAGTATATGTGAAACACCATCACTCTAATGGAAATACAAACAAAAAAGCTATACAGGACACTAGGAAAAAGTACACTTCAGCCACCTAGGATATTATTTTTAAAAAGTTACAATAATAATTACCCCAGTCACTGAAGTAATTAGAAAACATTTAATATTTACATAGATTTTTATCACAATGGACTGACACATACAATTGCATGCTACACAGAAGCTTTCAACACAGTTCTGCTTTGGAAAAAGATATCGAACGTGACACCAAAGTTTAAGTATTTCTGATCAATTTGATAATTTAAAAACTTAAAAGCAAGGTGCACCTTTAATCATGAGCATACTAATGGCTTGTCCTGCCAACACGTCACAGGCTTTACTTCGCCAGTACTAACAGATAGGAAACTCTTATCTTGTAACTTAAAATGAGGATTTGCTTAGTGGTCTTCAGCATTTAAGAAAACCATTAATGAGTCTTTCATCACCCATTAGAACTAAAGGGATCTGAGCTGAAAATAATGGAAATAAATTAGAAAAAAATATTTTAAAAATTGGAAAAGCAACCCCGCAAACACCTATTATCCAAGTTTATATGAAAAGTCAAGATGATCTAAAATGGTGGACATATTGAGAAGAATTTTGTTAGTCTTTGTCCCATACACTAAACAAGAACAAACTCTTACAGAATATGTAAATAAAAACCAAACAGCCTTACATTACTGTGATAATCAAATATTCATATGAACAAGGATCTAAAAGGTCACATTTTAAATTTAATTTGTAAATCTGAGGAAGCAAACACATTTTAAATGGAAACAGCAAAGCTAGGCACCCTTGCCAAATTAGACAAGAAGCAGTATTGCTTTGCTAGAGTCTAACAACTTCACCACTGTATCTGAGACCTCTCAAGTTTGGCTGAAACAGTCATTCTCAATGCCACTCTCAGCTTTAAGTGTTGCTGTGTTTAAGAATTCATTTCAACACTAGTTTATTGGCAATTTCTCTCCATTTCAGATAGAAATTGTGTTACAGCCATTAAGGCACCATTCAGTTGTGCCTCAGTTATGCACCCTCTAGACAACAGCTTCAGTTTTATTTCCTGTAAAATATCTGAATGTTTTCAAATGCACTTCTCCAGGACACAACACAAAATGTCTTATCATCTCCCTTTCCTGAAGGAAAAACTATCAATGAGCAAATTCACATGGAACATCAGAGAAGATGACTGCCATAAAAAAAGCATTGAAACAAAGCCTACATACATGTACAGACAGAGAGAACACAAATAAGGGACAGCTCACAGAAAGCTTATGAAATATCTGCTTCCATTTCCAGGAACCACCAACTCAGTAAGTAAAAAGTCATGTGCTTAAGAATCAAGAATCAATACAAATTACTGTAGGGTTATAAACATCATCATGACCTATGCCATCACTACCTGGACATAAAGTACAAGCTTAAGAGAGGCGAGTATTAAACAAAAAACAAAACCAAAAAAAACAAAAAAAACAAAAAAAACAAAACCCAACCAAAACCCAAACCTTCCCTTGGAAATTATTTATATTATTATTATATAGTACTACAGCCAGTGGCTTAACTACACATCTGTAGAAATGTATTCTGAAACCTGAATGTGCAGGTTACAGTTTCTTGGTGCTTCTCTGGATTACTATTCCCCAGCAAAACAAAACCAACAACAAAAAGAAGAAGAAAAAAAAAAAAGAAAAAAAAAAAAAAAAAAAAAAAAGGAAAAAAAAAAAAAAAAAAAAAAAAAAAAAAAAAAAAAAATAAAAAAAAAAAAAAAAAAAAAAAAAAAAAAAAAAAAAAAAAAAAAAAGAAAAAATTCCATACCTACTTAGTATATACTTTTATACTTCTATTAGGAAATTAATAGCACTCGATTCTCTTGCTGTTAACTGCCGAAATCCTTATCCACATTAAAAAAAGTGCACTCTCCAAAGACAGCAGGTCCTTTTCCTAAGGTAACAGGCAAGTGATTGAACAAGATCAAATTATGGGAGGTAACTGGCAAGATATAATCCACTGAACTGCCTGAGCTGCTCATGCCTCAGCTCTGAACTCACATCCACTGCCAGCAATAGCTTTACAACACTCTCATTGAGGTCAGATCAGCACTTGCTGGCCCCAAACTCAGGCACACTGAAAAATGCATGAACAGAGAATAAGGCAACACTGATGCTCCACAGTAACTGAGATCATCATAATACCCATTTGGTTGTGTTCAGAACTGGAGACTTATTTTTACAACCCTCTCAGTATTTCTGTAAAATTACAGTATCAAAAGCTTTATACACCTATTTTTGCAAGAGAACAAAGATCTTTTTTTGTAATGCATCATCCCTGAATCTATCCCAGATACTCTGCTCAATATCAAAGCTGGATAAAGCTCCATGAGTTGCCTGGCCACATATGGTGAAACATATCACAAGTAAGAGCATCATCATAATAAAAATACATAATCATCATCTAATCATTCACATCTCCCTCATGTAATTCCTGCTTTGCCTTTTTTCCATGCAAAGCAGAAGCCGTGCCTCTGAAAAGCCTGACTTCAGAAATTCTCAAATACTTAGTCTGGAAAGCCAGATTTTACATAATAATTATGATATCCAGCGTTGCATTTAGATCATTAATAAGACTAAAATGTATTATGTAAAATATTTTAAGAAGCTTCACAATATATCAGCACTTCTGATTTTAAATTAAATTATATCTTTTTACTATTTTAGAAACTCTTCATTTTATGTTGTACTTGGCTCTTTAGAAAAATAACCTTTCAAAAAAGTTATCAAAAATATTTGCATACTATATAGCATGAGTTGTATGTATTATAATTATATACAGAAACATCCTCCTTCAAAATCTAAGTTGCAACAAATATAGTAAACAAAAAAATTAGGTATCTTAAAAAAAAAATAAAACCTTAAAACCAGTACCATGCTTTGAGTTTCTCATTATATACATTTCATTCTATCCATGATCATTTTCCTGCTTTCCATATTCTCTACCTTACACGAGAGTATAACATTAGTGATAAATTCTAGACGCTAAGCATCATACAAATGTCAGCCAAATTTGGCATGAAAAAAGCTCTAAAATACTACAGAGCTATAAAAAGGCTTAGTAAAAATGTTGGTATAAATAACAGGTGTCTTTCAGTTCCTAACAATTGAATTTAAGGCCTACCATAGCACCAGCTGAAGACTCCTCTGTTTATTTTATAACCACCAGACTAAAAATATCTGTCAATGATACTATAATTATTTTTTCTCATATCCAAAATAACAATGCATTGCAGTCCTGTTACTTACAGAAAAATCCAGCATTGTAGACAAACGTTACCCTAAAAGACAGAGGTTGCTAGCTATGACTCTAAGTTCTGATTTTAAGTGGTTTGGTCTCTAACTTTGATATCAGCTTTTTTTTTTTTTATTTTAAGCAACATTTAAATAGACAGAATCACAAAATCTGCTTTATTTATGAAACCCAAACAGTCATTCTTTATGATCATATACTTCTCAGAACTGTGTTGCCTCAGGGATATGACATGCAAGAAAAAACAATCCTATCAACAGTTTCCATACCCTAACCATCCTGGGGGCATCATTCTCCCAGGGTTCTCCTACTTTCTTCGCAGTCTCCCCTGCAATGGCCCTTCCCTTCCAGCCCCAAAAATCTCTTCTGCTATCACCAGTCTCCTCTGACGGTAAATACAAGCAGGCTGACTACCTCCAGAAATACAAGAAATGCAAATCTACCTGCATCTTCCTCAGCAGGGGTAAGGGAGGGAGTATTAATTTAGGTGTGTCTTTTCTATCTGGACAATATTTCTTTATTCCTTGTGGCAATGACAGGAGTCTTCGAAATCTCTACTCTTCTGTCAAATCTAGCTGTAAATGGGGAATGAGTTAAAGAAGGTGGTGACATGAAAGGCAGAAATTAGTTAAGTCTTCTTTCCTTGGAAAACCATCACATATCTATCAATCACACTCTACATCAAGGCTAGTTGTACACTCTGCATATTTGAACAGTAAAAATAAACCCTGCAGCCATTCCTAAACAAAGTACTTCAAGTACTTCAATAAATCTGAATGTAAAAAAAAAAAAATATACAGGCCACGTGGTATATTTTCTAGAAGGGCACTAGAACTGTCATGGCTAATTTAATATTCTCATCTTCTGAATTCTGCTATTGCCCTTCTGATTCATTAACATACCTTGCTTCTTCACTTTCTCTTTTGTACTGGTTAACTACTACATCAGTGCCCTCCTTTGAACCCTTAAACTTCATTTCTTTTTTTTCTGGATCATGTTCATTGCACTCTAAATATCAGCATCCTCACGGGATCAGTCTTCAGAAGTTAACTACAACTTTGCCCTGGTGAAGCTGAAAAGAGCTGAAAACTGTGTCTCCTGGCACAGATGTATTTTGACATGGCATGCAGATGCCTTATTCCTTTCTAGGTATTCCTATACCAGGAAGACACAAATTACATGGATGTAAAATCCAGGGCTTATTGTGAAATTTTTTTCTTAAACATAAAAACCCACATAAACAAACAACATCCTCTGTCAACCCAATTATATCAGTCCAGTGACTGCTTGCACATTATTAAATTGTAATGTTAAAAACCACCCTTCTCTCCATTTACATATTTCAGAGGAGACATCAATAGTCCAGGACTTACTGGATCTTTGATGGTATGTAGCAGTAAGCTGGAAACTAGAATAAGATCAGAAGGCACCTCATATCTCACAGCACAGTTCTATAAAATTCCAGAGAAATTCCAATGGAAGCCACAGCACCACAACAGGACAGCCTGGTTTTGAAGAAGAGCAGTTTACAGCCTCATCATGGATGAGAACAGGGGGGGATAAAAAGAAGACCCCCTCCATTCTCTGAACATCCCACTGCGGACAATCTGCAGCAGTGTATTTCTCTGTGAAAATGACTGTTCCAAAAAAAAAATCAACTGATAGGGAAGTCTGCTGGACAAGCAGAAACATTCATTCAGTCACAATGAATTAAATCTTCGAATCACATGTGTGATGTGATAACCAAATTTTGTTATATTTTTGTTATATTAACTCACTGATATTTTCCTGAATGAATTTGCATCAATACTTAATGCCAATATGTGAACTTGGAAAAAAAATTCCTTATTTACACAACCAACTGAGCTGCTTGGCTGATACAGTCTGGTACAGACCTTCCAGTCACCCTCTCCTTTATGATAACTGCAGTCATTTCCCAAAATTTTTTCTGAGCTCCATGAGCACATTCTTCATCTTCTCTAAGCCTTTTCCATTGCAACACTGATTGGTGCAGTTCTGTTATATAAAAGAAAACCACTGCAGACACTCGAACTGGTACTGCGAAACTTTGTCTTCAATCTGCCTGTTGGGCCCACAGGTCACAACTGAGCCAGAATTCTGAAAGTAAGTTTTTGCTTTTTTCCTACTAGTCAAGAGGAATTAATTTCTTTTATATTCTGATGTGTAAAACTAGCTTGTCACAAAAGAATAGATGAACCCTCTTGCTTAATTACTAATTAGGTACCAGTATAACTTTGTATCTGAAAACAATTTGTTATACAGTATGTTCTAATCATACACTTACTTCAGATCTTGCAGAAGGTCTTTTGCATTAAGCATTGTTATTAGAGAGGTCGTGGCTGCTGGAATAATGATTATGGGAGTTCGAGATCCTGCAGAGATAATAAAAGTTAGACTGGCCTGGAGGTTTTTTTGGTGTGTTCTGGTTGTTTTTTTCACCACCTTTCATTAAAGAAGCTGAACATAAAACCAAAATTCTTCTTAACAGGTAACAACCTCGGAAAAACATTCAAGGAAAATTGTAATAAAACTTTTCTAAACTAAAGGTTTTCATTCACAAAGGAAGTATACCACTGTATCACGAGCATCTAAATATGGGTAGGACCCATATTTAGCAAAACAGAATGCTGTCTGCATTCTACTGCTTGTTTATGTTGTTGTTTGTGGTTCCAGGGGAAAAAAAAAAAAGAGTAGGTACAAATCACAGAAAAATGAAAAAGATCATGTAACTAAAATTGACTCACCTTTTTTCTGGTTTGGAGGTGGTCTTGCTTGAGAAACTGAAAAAAAACCAGAAAATACAGCAGAATGACATACATAGAAATATGACTGTAAGGCAACACTTCAATGTGTTTAATTGCAGGAGAGAACAACAGTCACACTACAGTCATTAGATCATTTTCACAGATGCAACACACTAAGTTGAAGAAGAGATTCGTAATTTGGGTCTGACTATTCAGAAACAAATAGCTTTCGACCCTCTGAAACAGATGTTAGGAGAGTTGAGTCACTCTCTTCTGGTTTTTCTGAAGACAGTCATCCCCCTCCATCCTCCACAAAAGGTCGGGGCATGACAGCACTGACAAGAATTGCCAGCAAATTTGAAAAAAGCTGCTTGTAGATCTAAAGTTCAATAGTGCTGAATCAACAGGAAAATGGTTTCACAACAAATTGATCTTTACAGACCCTCACCTTTCCATTAGCAGTTATAATTGTACATGACATCCATAGGATTTAGCTATCCTTAACATATACAGAACTTTCAACAATCAAAACCTGAATTTCAGGCTTGCTCAGGTAAATTTTGGACTGCAGTGTGAGTTACACGAGCTCTTTGGCTGCCAGAAACAGTTAAGCTTGACAGATAAGGCGACACTCAAGAAGGGGAAAAAACCCAACCAACCAAACAAAAGAAAACCCCAAACCAAAACCCCAACAAAAATAACCTTCAACCACCAAACAAATCCACATAAATAAACACTATGGGACAGACGGAAACCAAAGAATTCCCCCACACTTCTGCAATAAAATGTTTCCACTTCAGTCTTCCAAGCTGTGACCACCTCACCACAGGGAGACACTGCATTCCAAAGGTGGAAAAGCATCTATGTTCTTCACTTTGGTGCTATTACTGAATTACCTGGCTTCCCCCAAATAAACACTTTATAGCTCAGTTTTCTGGAATCCTAACTTCAGGAAAGAACTGCTGTGCTTCATAATCACCATCATACATGTTTATCCTAATTCAGAAAATCAGAAAATGGTGAGCAGTAGCAAGACTGATGCAGACTAACTCAAGTCTCAACTGCTACTATGCATGACAAATTTTATTAATTGACTTCCAATTGCATAGCATCAACTTGCTCATGTTTATTTATGACCAACTGTTTCAGAAACTTCCTAGAACCGTATAAATATTCACAACACATAGCTGCTATTGTTGAAATATTGAGACCATATCCTTAATCATCTCTTCCTGACACTGTCAAATGCACAGATATAATCGGCAACACTATATTGAACTATATGAAATTTACCTACCCAATGATTTTTAATTTTTTTTTTAAATCTAAGTATCTCCTTAATACAGAAATGCCCCTGAAATACATGTGCAGTACCACCTGCCATAAAGAAAAAGAAAAAAAACAGAAAAAAAAAAGGGAAGAAAAAAGAAAGAAAAAAAGAAAGGTAGAAAAGAAAGGAGAGAAAGAAAGGAAAAAAATAAAAGAAAAAAAGAAAGGGGGAAAAAAAAGAAGGGGAAAAAAAAGAAAGGGGAAAAAAAAGAAAGGGGAAAAAAAAGAAAGGGGAAAGGAGGGAGAATAAATATCTGTAAGAAATTTGATAGCTGTACCAAGACAGATTAGTAGAAATGTTGGTAATGCATAATGGTGCCAAAAAAAATACATCAAAAGCACATCTCAGATATATTTCCCAAACCATTATTGCACAACTGTTAAGCTCAATTTAACTAACACGTCTTATGTGCAAAGCAGCATCCTCCTGAAAACAGCATGTTTTAGTTACTTTGACTGCTAAGAATAGAACAGCTCAATGTTTAAAAATTCCAAACTCCAAAATACCCCAGAACAGGCAGAAAAATAAACCTCTTCTGACTACACCTCTCTTCTTTATTCTCTCTTCAACTTCCAACACAGAGGCAAGAAAATGGACTGGACTGGCCTTAGAGAAGGGCACTATCAGTACAACCTGTATAACGTACAGAATCCACACTGCCAGTTACTGCCCATGAAGTCCCAGCCAGCAGCGGGGACTGTGACAACTCCCTCAGATTCCTGTTCTTGCCACTTCTACCCTTTTCATACTGCTGTCAACTCCATTTGCATTATGATGCTTAACGGGGCTACTGAGATAAGTATGACAGGCAGCATGACCTTCCCAGTACCAAAATAACCAAACAGAACAATCTGTGCACAACAGCATTTTTAGGTATGCTGAGAACACTCAATATTAGAATAGATTTCTGGGGAAGAATCAGCTTTACAGTATTAAGTCTTAGCATTAAATCCTGCTAATAAATCTCAAGGAATTAGCAAGGCACACACTGAAAGCATTTAGAGTCTCAACAAGAATACACAGTATTTCAGCAGTACTTCTAGAAAAAGTATATTCATTTTAAACAGTAGCTTTATTTCCAAAACTCTCAGAATGTCCCCACTACCTTCATAACATCGTCTTGTTCTGAAAATTGAGACCTTCTTCCACCAAATCATAAATTCTCATAGTACATAAACAAAGTGCAGAACTGCACATTGCTGCTTGGATTCCCTATTCATCTCATGTACTGTCTGTGCTCTTAACACTCTTCTAAAAACTCTTCCTAAAGGTTTCTTATTAGAACAAGATACCTTTATAATTTCATCACTGAATCACAATCTGAGATTCAATCTGACAGACAGATGGACTTAGTAGCCAAAATCTACAAACTGGGAATTAAAATGCCAGTTGAGGATTCTGGCCCTATTACAAATACCTGATGTGCTAAGAAGTGTGAAGAAGTAATAATAACACATTCAGAGAAATACTTCTTTCTGATATATTAATCACAGAAGTAATAATATATCTCTTTTTAAGATTAGCTGTTCTGTTGTTTCTCCTTGGAGTATGAACCAGGTCTTATTAGATATCTGAGCTGGAATTTGTGAAATACCAAGCCCACAACCAACGAGTTTGTGACTTTCTAATTCACTAATGCATCCTTTCAATAGACTGATTGGGCAATGCGCTGAAGAGAATGGACCCAGGTCTCACAGTAAACCATTAAACAAAAAGTTCATGCATTTTTTCCAATATATGCACAGTTAAAAGGCCACAAATAAATGACCCCCACTTCCTTCTCGAGCTAACTAAGGTTTTCACTAGCACTCTGAAGCTCATACGTATCTGCAGCAGGAGCACAAAGGACAGTAGGCCACCTTACCTGGTCGTGGCACAGGCTGTGCTGCTGGAGTTTGTGTTTTTCGCGCAGATGCACCTTCCTTTTAAAAGAGAGAAAAGGAAACATTAACAGCTGACCTTCTTGTCAGGTACACGGGTTTTTCAAATGAACACAGAGCTATAGAGGGTATCATGAAAATGACGGCAGTATGTTTCCATTAAAGCGAAGAAAACAGAGAAAATATTTCAAACCCTTTATAGATTCTAGTTTAGACTTAGGGAGGACAGAGAACCTTGTAAGCTTTTACAGGTTTACATTTTAAACATAAGGTGCAATCATAAGCTTTTTTCCCCCCCTGTATTCAAAAAAACCTTTTCTATTTATAGTATTGCTTCATTTTACCTACAATCACTTTCATCAAGGGTGAGTAGTGTAAAAGTAAGCAACTGACTGCAGAAACTTCAAAACAAGATCTGCTTATGCTCTGGATGGAAAACCAGGACCAAGAAATTGCAATGCATTCCTGCCTTGAGGAGTTTTAATGCCCAGAAATAGTACTCCATGATAATTAGCTCTGCTCATGCCTTATCCAATTACCTTAATGTAACACACAAAAGACCTGCACTATTGTTTATTCTTGTTAACTCTGCAGAGTCAACACCACCAAAGACAACAGTGAAGTCACACATGTCTGGTTCCAAAGCAACACTGAATTCCTGCAAGAACAAATTCTGTTCTCAGTTACTGTTGTGAAACCTCACTGAACACATACCACTAACACTGGAAAAAGCTGCTATATATTCCACCGACTTCTATTTGCAAAGTGGACAGAAAACCTTGTAACATGAAACCATGAATTTTATCTGCAAATTACTTAAACACTACGTGCAGCGTACCCTAGAACCACAATACACTCAGAAAGGTCAGAGATCCCACTCAGGGAAAAACCTGTTGGAACGGACCTCCAATACAACATGATCACATTTCTATGTCCATGCATAAATAACAGCATGCTTCCGAATTCAAAATAAAAAAAGCTGATGAGCAGGCTCAAATTCCATGATTTAAATAACACTTAGAAGAATTGCTTTTAAGTTTCCATCATGAAAGCTGAAACCCTTTTTATCTCAGGATCTGTGAAGTACAAATAGAAATCCCTTGACAAGCTCTTTGAAAACACAAATTTACTCAAAACCTCTCTTCCCTGAGCCTTAGTGAAAGCCACCCATGATTAGTTACAATAGGCTGGAGCTGATATTTGGTACAGTGCACAGCTCCTGTAACTTTTACAGGCAGCAACCTCCCATTAATCTTTAGTATAAGGATTTAACCCTACACTGCAAGAAATGGACTGATCCCAAATTGTGCTGTACTCTTTTCTGATTATTAAAATACCAACATTTATGTAGGGCAGTTGAGTCAGTACCTGTTATTTTAAGACTTACTTTTTTAGTAGCAGAGAAAAGGTATTTTTGCCAATGTCCTTTCACAATAATTATTCAGAGAAGGATAAAAATGAAAATACCACCATATTCTAAAGAAAGAGCAGCAGGAAAGGCTGACTACCTTTGAGAGAAGCCTTGCAACTGAGAAACAGCACCTTTATTTCAACTTCCACTTTCCAAGAAAGTTGAAATAAAACATTTTGCACCTCTTTCTACAGACAAATGCCATTTTCTATGTCAAAAGGCTCATCTGTGTTGGACTAATTAAGACATTTTGAAGAAACCAAGAATTTCCCCATAAGACTTCCTAAATTCACAGCACTTTATAAAAAGTAAAGAAAACCATCAAGCTAAGAAAACTTCACTTCCTTCAAGTTCCAAGTTTTTAAATCCAATTCAGTTTGCATGGATGTGTAACTATTACTGCCTGTAAGAAGTACAGGGCTGTGATGGTTTACAAGATACACCAAGTGGAGAAGAAAACCTGCTGTCAAGATGGAAGTCATGATCGGAATAATTTTGTTAATAGTTTACTTTTATCTGCTAAGTTTGAATAAAAAAATTAATGCTTTTCCAAAGCATTCAGATACAGGCACAGGTTTTCCCTATGACAACACAGTGGTAACAAGGTCTGTTCCCAAGGCAGGTATAACCAGAAAAACACACACTAGGATTTCTCCTGAAAAAAAAAAAGAGTATTCATCTGACTTCATACTTGGTTCATTCAAATACTCAAAGTAGGTGCTGCTGGTCATGTGTGGCCTGTCAGCTCAGAGGCAACGTGTTTGATTGCTCCAATTCCCTGTAAAGGCAGTAGCTTATTTCTCAGTCAGTGCACAGTAAGATTTATCAAATCTTCTAATACTGAGTTTTTAATCTAAAAGTTACCCTTAAGTAACCAGCACACTGCAAATTCAAACTCCAGCTAGGGGAGCTTTTGTTTGTGCAGCTGTACCCTAAGCATCACAAGCAGCAGAAATCACTGTTTAGCTATTTAAAGAACATTCATTTCCTCAAAATTTCTGAATACTTAACAGTTTTGCTCGAAAATGACATACCTAATTCTTATGCATAAGCTGTTTGAGACTGTTAAGGAGTATATTATGAATATTCATAAGTCAAAACTAATTTAGTAACAAAACCATGTAATTTGAAAAATACAAATCTTCTTTAAGACAACCACTTAGCATCGTATTTTAATCAAAAACGTATTACTTGGTTTACTTGTGCTAATTTACCATAGAAGGTTACATATATACAGTTTGCTTATGATTTACATTAAATACATGTGTATTTAACCATTCAGAAGCAACAACCTGACATGGAATGTAATCAGGCAAACAGATACCAAAGCTTCATACTTTCCTGAACTTCACTGCACCATTTCCCTCTATTGCTGTATCTGCTCTTCTGTGGGATTCATTCTCTTCCAGTGCTCATGTTTCCTGTCATATTAGACATTTACAAAACGGCTGCTCAGTAATTGTTCTTGCTTCAGTGTGTGCATTCTGCTATTTAGCACTGTCCTACCTAAACACCTCAGAATATTGGGTTCACAAACCAATGCATTAACAGAAAACAGGGCACTAGATGTGGTTAGTACATCTATGGTTGGATTTAAGTTATACAAGAGTGGGTGTTGTTTTGGTTTGGGGTTCCCCCCCACTTAAACACCTGTTAAAACCTTCTGGAGTGTTTTTTGACCTTTCTAAAAATAGTAGTATTTTTTAAAAACTAATTATTTTTATTAATTTGCAAAAATGACCCATAATCAATATTCATCTGATACCACAACCCAACTTGTATTTTCCTGTATTTTGGTGGGGGGGAAGGGGACGCGGAAATCTGTATTTTAGATACCTAGTACTTTTCTCAGGTCTAAAAGTGCATTAACAACCACAGTTAAGTTACTTTCACTTCTCAGCTGGAATCTGAAATTGTCTGCACATAACTCATGCTACGTTTTAGAAAGTGAACCTTTATGTTTTAAGCCAAACTTCACAAGTATCTTATTGTGGTTTCACAAGTTGAAATAGTGGAAGGAAAAAATTATTTCACTGTATATTCCCTGTCCCAACTGGTTTCGAAGTAGACACCCAAAGAGCCTGTAGTATTTTGACCTCTAAGAAGATGTTAGGAGCAACAGATAGAGTTGACAATTTGATGCCATCTTGTGGCTTTTTTTAATCTGGTAGATTTAATTTCTACCTTATTCCTTTGTAACACTGCAGTTAGATGAGAACTTCACCCAAAAGTCTTAAAAATTATTAGGTAACTTGCATGCTCCTGCACAGAAGTAATACAAGTAAAGTAACATTTGATTCTGCAGGAAGCATTAAAAACTGTTTGCATCTAAAACATGGAGCAGCTCCCAGTTTAACCATCCATGATAGAAGACAATTCACCCAAAGATGGTTCTGGTTGTAAAGATGGATGCAGCAAAACTTGGGTCTCAAAAGAGAAAGAAAATAAGTACATGTGGATGGCAAGCTTGTAAAATGGTCTTGAAGAACGGAGTTCAATTTATCTATTCAATTTAGGGTACAAGAGACTGTAAGAATTCATTTTAATTACCAGCAACTATCATATCATTTCCTCAGTGACAAAGTATTGAACCTTAGAAAATTGTTGCAAAGCCAGTCTAAAGATCTACAACAAAATTTAAAACAACTGCATAGTTAAAAAGTATTATTTTTCTATAAATTAAATATTGTATATATCAATGGATGAGAAAGCCAAAACAAAGGGCTGACTTCAAAACCATGTATCTAAAAACTGGTTCAGATGCCCTACTTGAAGCTTGATAAAAACATCTATTTCAAATAAATAGCTCGGATTCTGAAAACATAGAGCTTTGTTCTAAAAATTTAAAGCCCTTAAAAGCCTTGGAAAACAACGCAAACCTTTCAAATAATCAAGCAAAACAATCCAACTGAGTGGCTCTGCCTCTGCAGCCTTCCCAGTAATTCTCTGACTTCTGCTCAAGAAAATTTTAATAATATTTTACATAGTGTTTCACATCATCATTTTATTTATACATGAAACTGATACAGCTTATTTTCCTACTTCTGTGCACACAAATCTGCATGCAGTCCCCCAAGACATACTGAAATAATAAATGGTAAGCTTTTAACTGCCTCCCTAATTTTAATCTATGCTGTAAAAAAACAGAATTTGACACCAGCATCTTAACTATTGGGCAAATACTACTAATATTATAGTCATTTTCACTTCCTTGCTTGCCATATTAATAAAAAGGTCATTTCTACTGTTTACATTGTTTCAACTTCCTTATGTCCTACAAGAGAGAGGGCAAATTCAAGCGGAATTAGACATATTTTTACAGAATTAACTTTAAAAGATTAAAGGTTTACCATTATTTATCAAAGTATTCCAATACCAAGTGCCTAAAGAAAGTAACACCATAGAAAAACTATTCCCTACTTTGACAACTAAAAACCTGACGTGACAAGACAAAAAGAGTTGGTAAATATACATAAATAATGTTTACTTCAAAATACAAAACTGTTCATAGACTCATAGAATCATTAAGGTTAGAAAAGAACTTCAAGATCATCAAGTCCAACCTCTACTATATTAAATTAATATATATTATACTGAAGATCATGTCTTATCCAGCATAGTTTGATGAAAAATACAAGTAGAAGACTGCCAATCCTCAAATTTAGCTGCCAGACAGAAAACTCGACACCCGTTTTACAAGGATAAGGCAAGATTAAGATTCATTCTAGTTTTAAAAACACTGTTGAAGTTAAGTACATATAACAAATTTTGCCAGGTGTAAGGAAGTCAGACACAGGCAATGCCCTCTGAACACGCACAGCATCACAGCCGTGGGGACGGAGAAGGCAGGACCAGGGGAGGGTGGCAGGAATACAACTATGCTGATGCCATCAAGGCACTAACTGAAACTTAAATACTAAAGCTAGTTTTCCACAGTGTTCAAAGGAAACCGTCACTTACAAATCTGGCCCTTCATTAATCCATTATGGAATTAAAACTGCTAAGTTCACTCAAATTCTCAAACACTGACACTGTAAAACATAATAAAGAAAGAACTGATGGGTGTTTTCAGTAACAGGTTCAACGTGGTAATGAGTGTAATTAAAAGACATGAAAAATACTCACTGATTTCCTGTTCATTACAATCTGGTTAGAAGAAATTCAGGTTAAACTTGGAAAAACATGACTGAATTAACTGGACTGCTTTCAGATAGCTTAGGCAATATTCTGGTTCTGCAAAGAAAATTCTTCCTAAGCAAACCAAATCACCACTGAATCTAGAAGAAAACTGTAGTTACTAGGGACAAAAGCACATAAATATGCTGAAATAATAACAATAATGGAAATTCCTGGAGATGCTTTTGAAAACAGTTAATGAAAGCCACAATTACTGAGATGTAAATACTAAGTGTTAGTGCCAAAGCTAAGAGATCAAACCCCTTTGAACAGTTTTCACAGAAGCGTGCTAGAGCTCCTCCCATGTTTTTACTTGCACGTATTAACTGTAGAATTAAGATAGTTGTCTAAAATTTACAACAGTCATGTAATTTCAAACTGTTGCTATTGAAATAGCAATTTTGAGCTGAAGAGGAATGCTGGTGAGGAAACCAGATTAAACATGTAAGCATTTCCATTTTCCTGGGGATAAGCTGTTTTCATCAAAAAACAACTCTTAATCCTGAGAAGAGAACTCCAGAGGGCTTGCTTGTTTGTTTGTTTTAAAAATAAAGGCCTGCCTATAATATACCTACCTATGTTTATTTAAATGACTCATTCCCTTGAACTGAGTGAAAAGACAAAAGCAGATTATCACTGAAACATTATTATTGCTTAGAATTCTTTTCTTTTGGGTTAATTATCTGAGCTGGCCTCACATGTTATTACTTGGCAACCAGTGAGGGTTTTGACAAACATAGTTTGAGCATAAAAAGACTGTGTTTCTCAAAAGGCAGGTGCAAAGGTTTATACACTACTGGTTTTCTGTATGCCCAGGATCAGAACATGCCACATCAATTCAACAGAACCAGAATTCACATAACTGAACTTAGTACAATTGACTAACGTTTTAGTGTCCAGCTTTCAACTTCACACACTCATCACTATCTAGTTCCAATACTTACCTCTAACGGCAAGAATTAGTCACTAATAGGAAGTGGTTTTTCACCAGAAATATTGCAGAATATGGGGCTCAAGCAATTAATTTGCAAAAAAAGCGCAATTGATACGCAATCTCCAAAAATACACAGGAGAAGCCCTGTTATTTTTCTGTTCAGATCCTGGCTTGGAAATGGTATTGAAGAGAACAGTTAAACGTATATTATAGAAAACGATGCCCAGTACAGAGCAACAGGGAGACCCCAATTACACATGCATTCAGTGAGCAGTAAACGTGCAGAGGAAAAGCCTTAAGCGATCTCAGACGGTTCTTTTGCAACTTCTGGAAAGATTAGTGAAATGCTTTGTGTACGAAGGCCATTTTTAAAAGTTTTGCAGGTGCATAAATGAATAAAGATGGATCCTTAACCTCTGTGTGAAAATTTCTCCATAAAAATAGCCCCGAAGTGAACCAAGACCCAAGCAACTGCTGAACTTTGTGTGATGCTGTCCAACATCTCAGTGCAACAGAAACTGATGAGGCTCTGTCCAGACCTGCCTTGGTTATACTGACTCCTGTTGCTAGAACAGGGAATGCTGTATTAGAATTCTAATACACAGGCAGCTATTAAAGACCTTGGTTTATTTCATGATTGCTTGTTCAACAAATTATCCAGCACCACTTGTTCCCAGTAGTACTTCCTCCTGAAGTGATCTTCTCCTTTCTATTCACTGAAAAGTAGTTTTAATATTATTCTTCCATACCTCACCAGCTTTAGCAATCCCAGCACTATGGTTATATATTACATTATGTTACAAGAAAACACAATTATCATGGGTGGTCATGGGCAGAGAGATGAAAGCAATTTTCCAAGTAATCACCTTGGAAGACTTAAAATATCTGAGAAAATCCGGAAGCTGTATTCCTTGAGGAGCCAATGCACAATGCTGAACAGTGGAGCGATGAACTCATAGTTGGTTGTGTTGCCTAGAAAAGAACTGCTGAGTTCAAAAATGTGTTTTTTGGGATCAAAAGCTTTAGTTGCATCTGTAACAAATTGTAACACACAACCCAAGAGATGAAGGCTTGAGCAATGACAGTGATGGCTGAAAGCATACAAGAGACTATAACCACTTGGATATGAAAAGGGCTATTTTGAACGGACACAGGCCAGGGAGAAGGCTAGAAAAACATTCTAATTGCAGTGTGCCTTGTACTCAAGGCTTCCTTCTTGATGAGTAACAGTTCATCTGCTATGAAGGTTCAGCTGCAAAAGAGGAGGTACTTTCAAACCACAAAAGGTGACGATCCGGAGGTCTGTTGTAACTGCGACAGGGGGCTGGTGATAATAAACTACAGATCTGTGCAGCCCACTGACTAATTTAGGCTACCTCAAAGTTTCCTCTCAACTTTTTTTGTATTTCTTTACTTTGTGAGTTTTACACAAGCACACCCCAAGAGATCCTGTTGGACACACAGTGCTTCACTGGCAACAGCAAAGTTAAGTGATAGCAACTGTACATACAGAGGAAAATGGAAAAAATAAGTGCATTTATCCAAGTTATCTATGTAATTTGCAAACACAGTATAGCGAGTCTCTGGCATAATACTGGTTAAAGCCCTCGTATGAACAAACTGCTGAGACAAGAGCAGATTCACTATCTTGGGTGCTGATGATAAAATTACTGACAAGATATTGAGACAAGACATCTGTACAACTTAAGACAAGCAAGTTAGAAACAGAACAGTAATTCACTGCAAAAATCACTGAGTTTTAGTCCAGCATGAAAGTGTTAAGATTTCTGGACTTGCATATGTTTGCAGTTATCCACACCCTGTAATTCCCCCAGACTGGGAAGACTGGAGATTTGAAACTGTTTGCAAGATCAATAGAATACTGTCCCTAAACATTTGTCCTGCCCCAGCTGCCTCGGTTCATAAGTTCATTTTCAGTTGCCATATTGGGGGGTGGGCAGGAAGGAATCAAAGAATTAAAATTAACCAAAGGAACACCATATTCACAACCCCCCAGATTCTGTCCTGCTCTTACTCTACAGATTTTAATGCTTTAACTCATTAAAAAAAAAAAAAAAANCTCAAAAGAAGAAAATATGTTGTGTACCATGAAGACAGGAAGTGAATTAAATCAGGATGCAAGCAGAATTTTTTTTGAGGCTGGTCGTGGGAGGAAAATGGGTGAACAGACTTCTTTTGCTTTTTAACAGTGTGGCTAAGCACCCTTGATCATAATGGCAGCAAAAGGTATCACTTCTCCTTGGCAAGAACACAAATTCAGTCATTTATCCCTTTCTCAGATGCCTAATTTAAGCTTTAAATTTACAGTTTGTACAATCAGAAACGCCCCTGTGAAATGTTTGCCAAGCACTACACATACACACAGCATATGCAAGGTTAAAACACAGGGGAACAGCAAAAAAAACCTCAGACAAAGCTTTCTGCACTAAAACCCCCTCTAGCTGAAAGGTGGGACTACTCCCATCACTGCCAGCCCACATTCTGTTCCCTCATCTCCTTTCCTCAAGTGCGACAGCAGAACAGTCTTTGTCAGCAGGTTAGTAATGTGTTCAGAGGAACTGATACACACTCAGGTTTTATCACAAGAAGCTGGAAAATCTGCCCCCAAACACGAAGTTATTGGTCATCTTGTGAATAGACTTTTATTTCACTAAAAATACTAAATCAGAGAAACCAACTGTTGTGAACAGACACACAATACTTACATTTTCCATATACAGGCTTGCTATATGGTGCCTTAGGAGAAAAAACTATTAGGACCAGAGTTGACATTTGACTGCAATGTTTCTTTCTGCCCCATGATTTCATACACTTGCATCAAGTAAAACAAAAGAAGTCAGTAGGTTTATCTTCAAAGAACACACATCTATTGCTGGATTGAAATGCTTATATTCAGATTTCAAGAAAATAAACCCATGGAAACATTTTCCCACATTTTAAGATAGGGCATAGAGGCAATTTGGGATTCAAAAGAATATACATGCAAACTTTGAACCTACAAGGTCACGGGATGTACGAACAGTACCTCAGTATTACACTTCAGGAGTTACTCAGCCTCTAGCTGCCCATGATTTACATACTTAACCCAGTAAAACATCCTCACGAAAAACCTGTGCTCTTCAGTATCCTCAGATGGCTGCTCCCACCACTCGTCAACATCATTAACCTATTTTTCTCAGTACAATATTCTGAAGTCAGCACTTCGAAAAGTTGCAGTAATAGCATTCCTCTTACACCAGTCACAGCACCTCTGACAAAGTGCCTTCTAGACTGCCTAGATGTTTTCCTTGGACTGCAGTATGCAGAAGTTTCACACTCGCCATCATAATCAAACACCCAGAATAAAGGCGCAATGGGTTTGGCACAGTTCTGTGCCATTTATCAAGCTGCTCTCCAACTCTCCACCTCTGGCTTTCCCAGTGAGATCCATTCCACTGCAAACTTCTAATTGCAGAACTCTCATTCTAAAATTCTGTTTTAATTAAAATATTACTTTATTTACAATTATGAAGGAGCACTCAAATTAGACCAAAACATTTACTATTCCCCCTTCTTCAAGAAATCTTCACTCAGTGCAACTGGGTAACTACAAAAGGCTGAAGTTTCCCTCTCTAGGTACAAATGTAAACAGATTAAAAAGTTAAAGTATTTTGCAGTGATCACTACTATACAGCACTAAATCACACTACTGTACATGCCAGCAGAAAGAGCCAGGAAGCCACCTGAGCCCAAAATCCTGTATTTCCTAAATTAAGTCTTGTACTTACCCAACAGATTCCAAGATTAAAAATAACCCTAATAATCTCCCAAACACTACAAATTAAAATCTTCTGATTTGTACCCAAAGAGCCCATTGACAGTGTACTGTTGAGCTTTCAGTTGTCTTCATTTCACTGTGTTCTAAAAGCCTGGCTCTTAATACAGCCTTTGAACAGGGCAAGTTTAATTCAAAAAGAAATCACATATGGGGGTCAAGCAAGAGAATCACAATATTAATCATCACATAACAAAGTCACCTGGGGCACAAAAGCATTTTAGTCACACATCATAGATTCACGTATTAAAGACAAACAATAGAATAATAGATACTGTATTTATTTTCATCACAGCAGTGATGCTTTTGACTTGGTGTGCTTCTTGACAAATACATATGTTTGAAGAATTGCCTCCAAACGTTTTAGTACCAGCATGCATGCAACAGAATTTGTGTATTATTGCTACAATACTATATACCACATAGACTCTGCAAACTGCTAATGATATTGGTATCCTGAAAAAAACCTATCATTCACACTACCCTACTGTAGCATATAAAAGCTGATGATGTTACATGCCTATATCAAAAACTAACTGTAGTGGCAATAAATCATGCATTGATTTAAAATACAGAAAGGATTCTGGCTCTATCACACAAGAGGAATTTTTTCCATTTGGCCTTCTGCCTCTACTTTCAGCTTCCTTTGGCATTATATCTAAATTCCCCATTATTCTTCTCTCTTTAGTAGAGAAGATTAAATTAAGCCCTTCTCAAAGCACTAAGATGACAGCATTCAACTTTTATTTTTTCATTTTATACACAATCCATACATGAGATAGACTATCTCCAAGCTCCTATCATTGCATTACGAGATCTGGTTTATCATATGACTGTTCTTTCAAATGGCTTGGGCACAGCTTTGTTTTCGGTAGTGCAGAAATGCAGTTCTCCTAAATGAAGGTCAACTGACAATGTCTCTTACAGTCTGGGGCCACACTATTCAGAGTGAAGACAGGATAGGGGGAGTACAAAAACTTCATGAATTTTAGGATCTTCCTGTTACACTATGATTATAGAGTCTTCATCCATCACTGCAAAAAAAAAATAACCCTGACTAAATGAGAAGACTCAAAAGCGTATCTTAAAACAGATACTGAAAGTTTTGAAAAGGCTGTGCCCTCCCACTCTTTCTACACACACATAGTCACACTAATTCATCTTTAAGAACCTCCCACTGTGAATAACCACCTAAGATGACAGCCTGTGCCAGTCAGCACAGACACAGGTGAGGTTCACTGCAACTATTATTTCTGCTACTCACATGTTAGCAACTATCAGTCATCCATAATGATCCCGCGGATTTCACAGTTTATCTGAAGGAAATCTGCCGTGAGCAGCAAGACCTCTTCAGCTCTCCTTCAGCCCTCACATCTGTCCCAGTACTTCAAATAGCTGTTTTGCCTTTGAAAATTCTAATGTCAGTGATAAAAAATAAACTAGACTTTTTTTCTTCAGCAATCTGTTGCAAAGTAAAACCCCCTCACTGGAAAACTGAGCACTTAAGTGGCAGGAAATAAAAACGAGTAAACCACTAAGAGCAGACAATGTTTTGGAACAGCGTTATGCTTTCAATGCCAAGATTTCAGTAAGACAAAAAAACCCAACTCAAAGTGTAACAAGATCCCTCTGTTTTGACACCCTGGAACTTTCTGTACGTGCTTAAGAGGGCCTTACCAGTCACAAACAGATTCAATTTCATAGAGACTCACCCAATAACTTCCTTGTCTTAATCGGGTTGTGCTCTACTTTTATGAGAAAAACACCAAAACAAAATAGCAGCATCACCTTGTGAAAAAGGGCAGCATAGTAATTCTACATGTAGCTCAATGGGCTGATAATAAGCACACAGACCAGAGACCTCATGTTTTTCTCTTTATTCACTGTCTTCTAAAAACATACTTTGAAAACTGTGGAAAATCCAACTATTCGAGAATTAATGCCAGACTACATATTTCTTCCTTATTTCCCAGCTTCTACACTGGCATATTCTTGGGGGAATGAATATATGCCTATTCTGAAGGAAAAGCAAAAATCCTTATCTCCTCAAACAGACATTTTTGTCACTGACTAGTGCCTAGTTTGAAAAAACACATCTGAAGGCTCTACCACTATGAAAGCTGTTCTAAAAAACCCCCAACTTATTATTGCCATCAGATCTCAATCAGCTGGGATCAGATATTTCCAGGTAGCACATTTTCCATTCGAGATGACAGAGGCGCCTTAGATGTAGCGATTTCGTTAGCTCAGGGCATCTTCACAGAACCACAGCTCTTCCTTCCCAGGCCAGCGGGACTTCAGACACAGCACTGCCACACAGCATGGAGCTGCTATTTATAACTCCTGCAAGCATCTCATGTATGCCTCAGCATTGTTTCAAGAACAAGCAATTCTACACAGAGTCATCAGAGCTTATTAGCTCCAGCCACACGGGACCAAACTGACTCCACCAGACCATTCAGAGCAGGCTGATGCATCTATTCCCTAATGGTCGACATTCCACAAGGCTTATTAGATCGTGTGCATTATCATGTGAATACACAGATCCAATTTTCATCTGGCATTGGTCCCAACCAACCTGCTAGAGAGAGAACAGAGATTCAAGATACCTGCTCTAGCTTTCCTTGCTTCATCCAGTGTTTCCCAAATTACTGACACATCTCCTTGGCCATTCCCTCCCACAGTGCACCTCAGATAAGTGACATTTAATTACATGTAACAGCAAAAACCATCCTCTTGTCATTAGGCAAGCCCAGCATAAAAGTACAGCGACTGGTACATCACTTTAAAAAAAAAAAAAAAGAAAAAAGAAAAACAAAGAAAATGACAAAAATAGAAGATTTTTCTCAGTAGAGAATTCTTTTCCTTATGAGGTGACCTAGATTCTCAAAAGAAGGGATTCCCCTTCTGTATTATATCCAGGCCTCATTAAATTAAGAAGGAGTTTTTGTTCTATTTTATTGCTCTGCTTGCTTATCTAGAAATGCAATAGAAGAGCACTTTATATCTGGCCGAATAAGTAACACCAAGGCAGAGTAACATGTAGAGCCAAAAGTGCGAAGAGTAAAAAACAAAACCAAACCAATCAACCAACCAAAGGTCAGGTTTGGTTTCACCAACAGTTCAATCATTTCACCTGCGATGGAAAACAAAACAGTTGCACATGAATAAAAGCACAAGTGTGCATTACCCAAAACTTAGAGAAAACGCATTTGTAGAACTCCAAATGCTTAGTTACACAAATCCTCAAGAGGAGGAGACTTGCAAGAAATGCAATATGCAACCCATCATCCAAGGTCATGAGATTTGGGGGGAGTTTAAGAGGATTACAGATTTTTGCGTGTTTTTAAGAGGCAGGGTTTTTTTAGATGACAGACGCTCCTTATAAACTTACTTTAGTAAAACTGATCACTGATAGAAGGCTTTGCAGATGCTGATTAAGAGCTACAAAATTATATACATAACAGAAAAATAAAATCTTTTAATTCTAGGCAAAATTCTTTGTATTCAGCATTATTACATTAAATATATCCAGTAGTTTTCTCTGTTATACACACACATATCTCCCTACAAGATGCACTAATGATTCTTAATGTTATGTCTTGAGGTGGACAAGATGCAAGAGAGCTCCGATTTCTTCTTCTGCTAGAAGCCACTAAATTGCAGAAAAAAACCTCCTGGAAATTAGGTTTTAAATATAATTTGAGATAGCAGAAAAGAATAAAAATTCTCTAGTTCTCAACCAATATTCTCTGTCATTTAACATAATACAAACCGAGCTCTAAGGATTTCCTCTAAATCATGTATTTGAGGACTAGGAATCCTGGTGACTCTGACTCTACATTAGTAATTTATGTGAAAAAATGCTTGGGTTTATGAAATTAATCTAGAGCCTTACACAGATTACAGAAGGAATTATGAACACAGTTATTCAGACAAAAAGCATTTCCACAGTAGAGTTTCCTTTTCCTTGGAAATCCCTAAAGGGACACTGTAATTTAATGTATATTTCAAAAGTGGAAAGTCTGCAGGACAGACCAGCAACAAGAGGTGTCCGAAGTAATTTTCTATGGTAACGGGATCTCGTTGTTGATCAGAAGCACATACAAATGAACACCAACTTCCAAATAATTTTTGCCACAAAACAGAATTAACCAGAAATCAGTTCAATGATATAAAGCACATTACAACTCTTCACAGTGAAATCAGCTTTACATTAACATACACTGACTGGAAACTACGTCCAGTTGAGGGAAACATGAACAAGGAACACTGGGTAAAACCAGGTCCCTGCTGGCCAAGCTGAAGCAGTTCTATCAGACTGGGTGGCATGCACAGTGCTTGGAGTTATATCACTTCCTCCACATCTAAGAAAGGGCAGCAGGGAATTGCTTTTAAAAGGGGATTTATTTTCCATTTTACAATCCAGGTTTTCTGTTGGCTATGAGCAAATACTGCTTAAATTTATTACAGGGATAGGACCTCTTGAATCACTGGAGAAAGGATTTTTTCCACAGATTTTGTTGTTTTTCCTAGTTAAAGCATCTGTGCTTGAAGAAAGGGATTCAGGCATTTAAGCCGCTTGCTAAATCTTTGTTATTTCTGCTGTAAACCCTTCATGTCCTCCAAAATTAGCTGTAAATGAGGATACCTACAGGATGCAGCTTGTAGGAATTAATGTACTAAAGCTACTGAGGAAATGTGACAGATGGAAGGAGTCAGTACAGGTCTCAACCCCAAATCACAGGAAATTCTGACAGCTCTGATAGTCCAACTCTTCAGTTTCACATTATTTACCATTCACTAAAAAACCTGCATCACCAATTTCAATACTGAGAATTTTTGAAATGCCTCCATATTCATGTACAAACCACACACATGACGAAAAAACTTTAGCGAGCAGATGAACAGTTGGAGCTGCTGATCTCTTAATTGGTCTCATACAAAAGAAACAAAAATTCAAAAAAATCTATGTAGCAGTCCATGGAAGAGTGCTGGACAGGATGTCTGCATCCTGGTGATGAACTTGATGGGTCAAGTCTCATCAAATAATTGGGAGAGAAGTGCTGGGTACCTCAAGAGCCTGAAGACAGCCCAAGGGACAAGCGTCCTCCTGTGCCTGTCATAGGAGGAAATCAGGCAGAGAGAAGGGCTGGACAAGCTGGAACAAAGCATTTTCCTTCCTAGACAAGAGTTGGTAGCCATCTTCCTGCTTTGAGATTTGATATATATAGTACCAGTCCTTCCATAAGAGTCTCACTTTCCGTAAGAATTTAAGTTTATATTTCTAATTCTCATGTTGGGAATGTGAGGGTGGCTGTTAGGGGTACCTTGATCATATAGTGCAGGAAGCTGGATGAAACAAGCCATAATGTAAGGGGGAAAACACAAGCCTATTTCCCACAGTAATCATCTAAACTGCCTATGAATGTTTGGTACTTGTGCTGGTTGGCCTCCTCTCCCCTGCCATGCTGAATCAAAGCTTCATAAAGTCCCTGCTCTTCTCAGAATGCAAAAACAACACTTGTGACAGGCAGAAAATACTACTGCTGGCACTGGGTTGTCAGTCTGTCAGGGGAGAACCACACAACCCAAATTCCTGCACAATACAATTGAAATTATGTTGTCCATCCCCTAGAAAATCTGCATTTAGCACTGAGAGCAGCAATAATTACATGCAAAACCTGGGGGAAGACATGAGAAATCAGAATATAGAAGAGAAAGAAGATATGAGAAAAAACCCCAACACAGTATTGAAGAAAGAAACCTGTCTGGACAGCAGTCCAATATACAAAATTTGCATAACACAGAAACCAGAACTGAACCAAAGTAAGACTAAAACCATTCTGTATTTTGGCTTTTTGAGTGCTTTTTGTAGCATTCCAAACCTGTGTTCCTCAAAGAAAGCTATGATAGGAGCATGGACTGAATTCTAGGGGATACCTAGAATATCAGTTTACTTAATAAAAAAATACAAGCATTAGAATTTTACAACATCCCCTTGAAATGTTTCCTGAGAAGCACCTTCCTGACTGGAAAACATCACAAGTTTTGCCTCTTGTAACTGAAAAGTTAGGGGATGTGCTCACATTCATTACTGAATGGTACATAACAACTATCAACTACTCATTAGCATAAAATACTATGCATGTTTCAGACTAACTGGGAATATTTCCTAGTTTTATAGACTGATCCATACAGCTGTATTTTGGTTCGAAATCTATGATACTCAAAGATTAATGAAATCAGTAAGTTTATGGCTCGAGTGTGATTAGAACAGATTGCAAAATCTTGACCATTTATAAAAAACGTGTAAGCAAGGGTAAGCTGGGCTTCACAACCAGTTAAGCAACCCTGAAAATCTACTAAGGAAAATAAGGCAGGCAATACTGACACTTGTGGTCATTCCTAGATTGCTGTTTTTCATTTAGTTACAAACATGCCTATGATAGCTAAGAAACACGCTGGGATCACAAAGTAGCCAAGCAAGTTTTAAGTATTTTACAACCCTGTCTCCACTCTAAACTTAATGGAGAAGTATTCTTTTTGAAGCACAGAGAGGTATGGCCACTGGTCATACATAGAATAGTTCTTAATATGAAAAATTAAAACTAACCATTTATGACACTCTGTATTAACATATTTCCAGAAGGTAAAAATAAAGCTTAAAAGCAAAAAAAAACAAACTTGAAAATGTTGCCATTAATCATTCTGAACTGTCACTTGAAAGGTTTTCAACACATTACAGCTGAAATAGTATTTCATTTTTTTACGATACAATGGTATGAACTTCTTAAAGTATTCATGGAGTATCCAGAAAGCATGATCCATATGGGATTGATAGGTCCAGCTATGATATACATATTCAGTTTAACCCCTATGGGACTAATGGGCAGCAGGTAGAAAATTACCAAGCAGTACATGCTTGACTACTGCGATTACTCAGGACTGGTTTGAGAAATTCCTGCTAATGTTGTCGAGAAAGAACTTTACTTGATGGCTCAATCTAAGAGTTTATTACAAAACCAGTTAGACAAGATTCTACTGACACTCTCTAAAAAGGACATGTAGAAAGTTTTCAAAGTTTTTTGAAGAAAATATTCCAAACTTACACACCTTTGTTTTGCCTAAGTGCACTTTGCTCAGTTCACAGCATTCAGGTGCACAGGTTATTCTAAGGAGCCACCTTCTCTGAGTCCTTGAGGCTGGTTCCACCTCTGCAGGACTCACTGAGCAGTCCATGTTCACCAGCCATAACTGTCGTGTTCCTTACACAGCCTGTACATCTTCACATCAGTTACTACTTGTAGTCTTAATAGGTGGCAGCATTTCAAACACTAACATTGCAGCTTCTAATTTAAGATGTAACCATAGTAACATTACAGAACATGCTACTCCCTGGATCAAGAATAAGCAGTCCACTGACCCTTTGCAGTGAGATTTAGCTGAAATAAAGCTCACTCCAACCTCCAACCCAGCAAGATTACCAGAACCTCCAGGTTGTATTTCCAGTAGAAGGCAATATCTGCCCTCCTGAAGTACCTGGAAACATACAGTATCATATAAAAGTGGCAAAGAACAAAGTGCTATAAAAGAAATGTCTTCCTGAAACTTTGACCCTAAATGCTGCATCAGTCATTCCCAGATAGAAATAATCAAAGGTTTTTCCTTTTTTTTCTAAGATAAGCAAAGACTGGCACATCCTTTATTTGGAGGGAAAAAAAAAAAAAAAGAGAGTGAACAGAAGAAATTGGTCATTGCTATTTAAGAATTCAATATTCAATTTGTTCACAAGGCAAGATGACAAATTTTACAGGTATCACCAGACAACAGCTCTGCCTGAACTTTACAGGCTACACACAAGGGATATATGGCCATTTAATTAAAAGCCAAAGCTGATGTCTGTTCCCCTATAAATTTACTTTAAAAAAGATTCTATTTAGAAAAAATAGCCCCTGGGACTTTTGTACCTTTAATATTTACCAGTGAGTATTTACTGAAAAACAAGAACAGCTCTGCCCACTCCAATAGTAAGCATACTCCCTACAGCTCACAAGCTCTAGGAGGTACACCAGGTACAGTGAAGCAGTAGTAATTAAATTCAGTTGAAACAGTATGGATTTTAATAACCATTCTGGTGAGATTTAGACCTGTTTCCCAAATACAGTGTTATGTGTCTTATCTGAAAATTCAAAAGTCATAGGCAGATTTACATGCTTGTATATGACAAAATCATTACCTGCTTCTATGTAAATCAACACGGGTAAATTGACTACACCAATAATCCACTTGATTTCCTATCTGTAGCCCAGAATGCAGCCAACTGACAGGACTCCTGGCCATACTGCCATGTGTTTGTATACATACAGCAACAGAATATACAAAACTCTGGATATTATACAGCGCAGGGATAAGACAATTTTGCATATTTAACTGTACAACTGAGTAGACTGGGCACCCATGGAACCCGTCAGAGCGCTGATTCTCAGTGGTTCACAAACGTCCCACAGCAGTAAGGTATTGCTTGGATTTGGCCCTCCTCTCTCACTCCACTGCCCCACAGACACTCCCCCACCTCCATTTTTTAAACACAAAATTTTTAAGAGTAGAGGAGATACAAAGTCTCGACTGATACGCACTTTATAATTACTATTTAGGAAATAGGTTCATGATCCTAAAATGCCCTCAAATAGGCTCATAGGATTTGTGGAAATTGTCACTACATTCGGAAATGTATGCATTACAAACAAGGCTAAATTAATAGAGAAAGTGAGTGTACATAGATGATTCAGTTAGGAGGATCTAAATCTGATTACATTTCTAGTAAATTACCATAATATGCATCTAGAATAATAAAACACCTTGACTGCTTGGGGAAGCCTTATTTGCCAGTAAGGGACATACCTAGCCCAAATCTTACAAGTCACACACCACATGATAGAGCAATTACAGTTTCTTTATCCTTTGGCTAAAAAAAAGGCTAAAGAGCTAGTCATTAGCTTTTCAAAGCAGAGTGGACAAACACAGCGACTAATAAATACCTGGGTAAGTATGCTGCTAGCTTTCTATTTTCTGTGTTATCTATTGCGGTACTTTACTTACAACATCTAGTAAATATTATAAGATGCTTCAGAATAGAAGGGTCAGTCATCGAAAAGAGAGAAATGAAAAGAATCCAAGTTTCTTTAGGACCAGAAAGACAGACATACCTATACCACAGAATTTGCCACAGACAAAAGGCATTTTAGATTCATCAATAATTGAAATGAAGTGCCCCCGACTCCACAATGCCAGACTTCAGGCTTTAGCACAGTAGAAAGCCATTAACAGCAGAGAGGCAGCTTAACACTGTGTGCTTATACATCAGTCCAGTTCAGCTTAATTGAATAACCTAAGATTAAAAAAAAAGCATCTTTTATACAGTAAGTATGTGCAAAGGAACTATGAGTAAAGAAACACATTTTCATCTTTGGCATGCAGGCACAAGTGATTCACACTCCAAGAGAGCCAAATGGGTTAAATCAAGCTTCAGCATCGAAATGCTTATAATTCCCTTGCACTGCAGAACAGCGTTTGGAATATGGGAACAGAACATCTAGCATTAAAAATCCCCTGGAGAATCGTAAGTTACAGTATCAAGGAAAAGTGAAAACAATCTGTAAAAATCCTCAATCGTTCACTTAATAATCATAGAATTTTTATACTATTCACCTACCACTGTGTATGAACTGAGTATGTATCATTTATCAAATAAGAGCAAGAGCCTGTAAAGCTTCCTGTCTGCCGTTGGATTTAGTCAAAATGAATGCAAACAATCACGTGGGATTCAGCCAAGCAGTGACGTTAAATTCTGCTCTGTCAGAAGACAGCATCTGTCAAAGCCCACATTTAAACTGCTGCCTGCCTGTGCAGCAGCCGAAGAACTACGGAATGGATTTTATACACCAGAATTCTGGGTTAAAACAGCTCCAAACCATTTCTATTACTGCCTAGCAACAATGAAGGAGGGAACAGAGGGAAATCCTATTACTGAAGACAGCTGAAGCACTACGCGCTAGCACTACCATCAGGAATATGGATACGGAGGAGAGGAGAGCACAGCACCGCATTGTCCGACACGGGAAGCGGCAGCTGTAAAAAGCCCCGGTGCATCGGCTGTGAGCGCCAGGCAGCCCCGCGGCGAACAGAAACGAGAACTACTGTCCTTTTGTTTGAAGGATGAACAAAAAGCCCCAAGACAAGGACGGCACTTACAAGCAAGGAAGGTAACACGGCAACGGGCTGACAGATGGACAGACTGGATACGGAGGGGAGCGATCGCAGGAAGCAGGGCTGGGGGGGCATGTGCGCATGTTCGATAGCATCTTTTCTGCTGAAGTGATGGCGTGCCAAAACTATTTTCTGTGGGTATAATCCTCGCACCATAAATGGCCTGACCAAGGAAGGTATGTCAAACCCTTATGTGCGATATTCATTCGGTTGTCTGTTGCCTTTTCAGCCATTACAGATAACGATCGTTCCTAATTTGCAAAGCCCTGAGATAACAGTCTCTGAACAGGGAGAAAGAATTCTAGCAGGTCTCCCTCTCCCCCAGCACAATGTCACTGCCTTACACTCACTAAATGCACTGCTTACGGTCTGCCAAGGTTGGTGCGGCTGGAGCGGAGGGATTAGAGGGATAATGTAGCTACTGTAATGATTGCTTTTAACTGAGAAATTAAAAACTCAAACCCCTCCAAAATAGAAAAACCAGCTAGAAATCCTCTCAAACTAGGTCAGAATTAATCTTTATCTGAAGTAATCTTAAAGCACTGGCAAAATGGCCATAATGTGACATACTGAGAGCACTGAACCATCAAACCAGACCATGCAGTCAAAAGACATTATCTGAACAGTCCCTTCAGACCTTTTTACACTTGCTTTTCTTTCCCCCAAACACAAGCAAAATGTCATCAGGCCAGTATCAGCCAAGCATAAACCGGGAGCGTGCAAAAGATTGGGCATGATTTAAACCATCAGCAGTGCAACCAGGCACCACAATTTACAAGTAACATCAGGCTCCCCTGACATCCCAAAAGGAAACCTTCAAACACTACACACTCAAAATGGTAAGCACGTAACTTATCTCCTGCCATCACTGCAATTTCTGTTTAATATGAAAACACCGACTGTTTAACTTGGATTGTAAAATGACATTCCATCTAATTGCTATTCATTTCTATTTATTGTTGAAATTTAAGTACTTCGACACTAGTGGCAAACAAACAAGATGAATATTTGCAA
Source organism: Scytalopus superciliaris (assembly GCA_013400415.1). Classification (NCBI taxonomy): domain Eukaryota; kingdom Metazoa; phylum Chordata; class Aves; order Passeriformes; family Rhinocryptidae; genus Scytalopus; species Scytalopus superciliaris. Next base: position 893,150 of record VXBX01002569.1, read on the forward strand.
TACAAATGTAGACCTAAATCTATAGCAATTCAATACACCACAGAAAGAAAGTGCTTATCTGCAGAATCTACCAATATGTTATAATAAATCATTAAAAGTCAATATAACTGTGCTTTCTTTGCCCAAGGCAATGCTAACGTGCAATGAAACAGCTGCAGCTGGAAAGAGTTCACAAATTTAAGGATGCAGCATACAACAGACACTGGTTTCAAATCAGTTTTAAGACATTCAGAAGATAAAGTCACTTCACAGAACTTTTAAAGTAACAACAAAAAAATGTACCCTCAGGCAATACTCCAGGAGAAGCACTTAGCTAATGGCGAGACTTTCGTATCCTGACATATCTTTAAAAACCTGCACATCAAACCTTATCCCAAGTAGTGTTTTGTGCAAAAGATTAATGGAGTTTGTAAGGGAACTCAGGCACATTATGTGAGGCCAAATATGCAACTGCTGCTGCTGTTCACCAGAATACCAACTCAGACTGCCTTTTGAACTCTTCCCTCTAATTTAAGAGTTTGCCCACACAGCTAATCAAAATATGAAAATCCAAGACGTGTGAATAGGAAGTCGAATGCTTCAATTTGCAAAGCTGTAATTATAGAGCAGAACTGCAAGTACCAGGAACCAAAACACCAGCAGAGCACAGACCACAAATAAAAATTCAAGAGGCATTCACAGTTTGTATATTTGGCATTTGATAATGCACCAGTGACTGCACTGTCAAGTGCCAAAAATGAAGCAGCATTATCATAAATCATATCTTCACACCGCAGTTACATACAACAACACTCTCAGACGACAAGGTGAGTGTTACAGAGACCTTTTGCTGGACTTAGGTTTTGTTATCTACTGTCAGTAGTTGGTACCTGTTCATAAGCTTTCTGTGAAGCAGAATTTTAAATATTTGGGCAAAGCAGTAATGGTCTAACACTAAGTAAGTGAGAGAAAATAATGTTTTTCTTTTACTATTTGATGGTGGGTTTAATGTCTATTGACAGTTTTTTACATTATTTTTAAACAACACATCCTAGCATGTAGTATTTTTTTCAAAGGTGCAATTGTTACTGTATTTCAAATGCTTGATAGCCCACTGTATATTTTGAAATGTTTTACACACAAATTGCTAAGAAAATGAGCCCAAGTTATCTGCGGTTTTTTTCAGTCAGTAGTTTATGAAGCTGAAAAATAGATGTGGGTCCTTCCCCTATTCATACAATGCCTTTCTAAAGGGCAGAGACAGATTTTGTAAGAAACTGCTACCTTCAAAAATCAAGAAAATATGTGAAAAATCAAGGAAATATGACTGTCTTGAAATTTCTTATGCTTCTAGTTCCATCCCTCACTGTAAAACTTATTTTCATGTGCACAATGTGAGCAGGCAGCCTAATAAAAAAACGTTTCAGCCATTACAACTGGGACACTTCCTCAGTTCATCATGGAAATACAGCACCAGAAAACAGTTTTTAGTTTACACAGATATTTATGTAACTTAAGATTCTTGTTTTTGCCTATTGCCATATCAGAGTAGGTACACAACAAAATACTGCCTCAATTAAATACTGCCTCAATTAAAGATTAAACACAGATTAGCAGTGCATTTCATATTTACTGAAGTATTTCCATCTAATGACTGTAGTTTCATAAGTGGAACAATGCGTGTGACAAAATGAGTCTAAATTCTAGTTGCTAGTCCACATTCATGAAATTCTGGGTTTGCCTTTCTTCCTATACTGTTTACACATGCAGTGGAACAATAATTAATCAAATATTCCCACTGCTGCCCTCCAGTCTGGTCTCAAACAATTAGCTTCCCTGAGATCCAGGGTATCCTTCGAAGTGGCATTTATGTTTGCTTATGCAGGGATATTCTTCCCAAATAGCTGAGCGTTTATTTAGAACTCCCTGCACACTGCAGAGAAACTCAGAATTACGAGTTTTGAGGGGAGGCTACTGTTTTTTCAGCAGGCAAAAGGAGGTTCAAGTGGTTAGAGAAACACGAGTCTTTCACACGTGGGGCTTGTCATAAGGGCAATGTCCGAGCTCAAGCAGCATAAACGTGGGCGTGCCAGGTTAATACTCAAACTACACTTTAGACACACCTGTTTATGATTTTTAAGTAGGGCAGC
>VXBX01002570.1:4346-19806 GCA_013400415.1 Scytalopus superciliaris
GGCGGCTGCGGAGCGGCGCCGGCCCCCTCCCCCTGTCCCCCCGGGTGTCCCGGGCACCAGCGCCCCCCTCCCCGCGGCCGGCCGGGCTGGAGCGGGGGCCGCGCTCCCTGAGAGCCATCCCGAGTTTAGCGGGCAGGCTGCGCCTAAGTTGGGCAGAGGAAAAGGTGCTTTCCCCTGAGGCAAGGTGTCTGCGAATGCGTCTGATGGGCCATTGCAAACTTCATTCCCTGGTGAGCCGGCAGGGGCGGCTCGCGAGAAGTACCTTGGAATGAGTTTCTTCCTTTGTTCGCACTTGCACACCGAGTCCCTCGTTGCGTTCCTCGCCGAATTCCTTCGAAAGGTAAAGGGCAGCGCCCGCGGGACGCGGCGTTTGGCAGCCGCTCCCCGGAAGGTCCCGACTTGACCCTTCGGTCGGATACTGCCACTTTTCTTCCTCTTTAGGGCAGTTGAAACAGAACGCAACTATGTTTGAAAGATGCACTTTTAGTCTCTTGTGTCAATAAGTGACGCCGTGCCTTACCGGTGGTAGTATCCGCCTGGTATAAACTTTTTTTTTTTTTTTTTTTGAAAACGGATTAACAAGTTAAAGAAATGCTGCCTTCTAGCAGCAGGTTTTCCTGCGGTTTAAATACTTGCATGCAAGTTGTTCCTAGGCAGTTGCATAGGAAATACTACCTGTATTTTTTTTTTTTAGCACTTCTGCTGTCTCTCTGTAAAAGAAAAGAATGCTGTTTATTTCTCATTTGCTTTTCTAACCATGTGGAAATATTTACTATTTAGTGAGTAAACTAACTTGCTTGACGCTATATTTAATTTTTAAGCTTTGTTCTCTGTGCAACGCTAAAATCTTGCTTTTAGGAAACTAGAAAGTGAACTTTAGTAGTCACCCTAGTTGTAGGATAGTTTGGGTTTTTTTAACTCAGCACGCTAAAGAACTTTGCATGGCTAAGTTAACACTGCTATCAGTGCAAGTAAACAAGTGTGAATGCCTTTAGGCTCTCAAAGATTCAGATATTTTAATTTTTTAAAGTTTAAAACTGAATTCAAGATCAGTAAAACTATTTTTGTCATCACAAATTTTAAGGCGCCATGCTAAATTTCAGACTCTCATTCACAGAGATTGCAGGTCTGCTTTTCCTTGCACAGCTGGTGAGTTCAGTATTAGATACACTAGTATGTAACTGCCTACAAGTAAATAGTCTAAATTCTCTGTGAATCTTTGTTTCAGTCTGGTTTCAGAGTCTTTGCCTGCTGTCTGAATACAGCTGCTGCATTTTCCTTTTAATAATAAAGATCTGGAAAGCATAAATCAAAAGAACTCATGAGATTAACTCATAATGTGGAGAATACAAACGTAAAACTTACTGGACTTCAGTCACAAGTTGAAGCTGTTATGTTAATCTCTTAGACAATGTACATTTTTTAAATAACTTAGCAGCTTTGCTAAAGTAACGCTACCATACACTCTCGTCATGAGTTAATTTTCTGAATACCAAAACAGACAGACACCTTCTCAGAAAAGCAAAAGACACTGTTAATTTTTTGGTTGGAAAGTTAGGCATGTTGAAACAGCTAAACCTGGTCATTTTTTTTCCCAGTCAGTGTACATAAATAACAGCTTTTAAACAGTTGAAAGAGTGGTGTATCCACAGTTAGTGCGGCTCACAAAGTCACACGATCCCTTGTAGACTACTATGGATAGGAACTCTGTCATGATGGTTTAGTTACTGCCAAAATAACTTTTCACAGTGTGTTTCTGTCTAATGGCATTAGTTGAGTATCCTGATTAAAACTGACCTTTAAAGTAAATAGTTGATGTTTTGCTTGGTGGAGACAGTGTCAATAACTTTACAAATCAAAGAAGTTGATGCATGTATGGGGTGAAACTCCCACTACATTTGTTAAAAGTTAGTGAAAGATTTCAGCAGACAAGCGTTGTAGAAACAGCGCAAAAGAACCTCTTTTAGTTCTCAGAATGCTCTCTGATGTGTCCCTAGAGTGGTGTAACAGGCCTTGCTCACAGACTCTCATTGTTACAATGAAAATTGTATAGCTTAGTCCTATAGTAGGTTCTCTTGGAATGAAGAAGCAGACCTTGCACGTAGAAAAAGGATAGCAATGGTGTTAAGACTCATTGGGGTATGTGACCTGATTTACCTTCTTTATATACCTATGACTTTTCTTTTATTGCTGGGGGAATAAATCTCTCAATGTATGCTCCCCATTGATAACATTATGTAGCAGAGAAGCTTGGTTTGGCCTTTTTTTTTTTTTTTTTGTGTGTGCTTGGCATTGAAGTTGCTGCTTGCTAAATTCTGTATTTTATGCCTAAAACTTTCAAATCTCAAACTATAAAGTTTTAAGTCTAGATACTGTAAACTTCTTGCTAGGATAAACAGTCTTTTATATGACCGCTATCTTATCCAGTCATCTTTATTTGTAAGTTTCCAGTCTGAGCTCTGCTAGGCCCAAAATTATATTTATTCCTATACCTTTAATGTGAAGGTAGTTCATATTTGTAAGTTATGTTAGTATTTTCCCCATGTACAAATTATGTTAACGTTTTGATGTTTAAATAATTTTGTTAACATTGTAACAAAGTAGTAAAACTTTGTTAGGTATCCCAGTGCGGAATATACATATAAATAAAAATGACCTGGATATGTATATAAATAAAAATTAGCTGAATAAGAATTTCCAAATAGGAAATCAAAGTTTGTTTGAAAGTAGCTTGTCAGAATAATACAGTGTGCACTTCTTGTAACTTAGGGCTATGATGTTTTGTCAAGCAAACAGTTGCCTTCTGTATTGAAAATGGAATCAGAAAATCCTAAACTGGTCATACTCCAAAGATAATAAAAAATTCAGGAGTTTAAAATGTAGCCTTTGGCTAAAATGCTTGTGAAATTCAGTCATACTGGCACACTGTAATGAGCAATCTGAGTTTAAATCTAACACATTATCACTTTATCTTAACAGTTTCATACTTTCTCCTAGTAGTTAACTGTCTTTACCACTGACCTTGTTCAATACTTTACATATTTAGCAAGATTATATTGTGTTGATTTTTGGATAATCCTAGATCAACATTTTTCAGTTTCTAGTAGCTTTGTGAATTATGACAAGATGGAAACAGTGTCACATAAAATGAATTACTAACTTGTTTTTATCTACCGTGGTTAACTGTTCAGTTGAGAGACGCTTTTAAGTTCTTGATTGTGACTCAGCAAGTCTTCAGAGTTGCTGCTGAGGAATGGATTCTCTTACTGGTGGTTGCGTCATTGTTTGTAATAGACGGCATGTTGCCAGTTCTGAGCAGACTCCAGTTGAAGCTATTACAGAAGAGCAGCAAAAAGTGCTCAAGGTACTATGGCACAGAGAAGTATTTGCAGTAATAATAAAACCTACACATATGTTCAACTTTGAATATTAATGAGAAGTTTGGATACCTTAAACCAGTCTAATGCATCTTCTTGGGGTATACCTTGTGTCTAATGTGCCTGAGATGTGAGGAGAAAATGGTAAAAGATGCAAACAGATACAGTGCTTTACATAATACATACACAACTTCAGATAGCCAGTTGCCAAACAGAAGTATAGGCAATAAGTTAGATGCCACAGCATCAGAAATAAAGCTGGGTTTTGGACTTCAGTATAAATCATCATTAATATTTTTATTAGTAGTAACAGTAATAATAATAAATGCTAGTATGGAAAGAGGGAAAGATCTGATCAGATCAGCATAAAGGCTGATCATTAAGTAGATTTTGTTAATGGCTTCCAAAATTGCAGCAAGATGGAGGAAAAGAACATGGTTTTGTTTACTGCTTAAAAATTTTGTAACAATTTCTTAACATGCCTTTTAGGCCCATCTAATGGCATCTTAAATTGCTCAGAGTTTTGGCAGTATTGATATCAGTTATTTATTGCAGGGATTTGGTTGTGTGTCTGAGTTTGTGTTTTGGTTTGGTTTGGGGTTTTTTTGGGCTTGTTTGTTTTAAGGAAGTATTTGTTAACTTGGCAGTATGTTAGGGGTTGATGCCCTGGAGACCCAAGTGTCTCTGTATTCCCAGGAATGTCATAGCCTGGGAAGAAAAGTAGATAAAAGAGGAATAATATTGTTAACCCATTGTAATAGTTCCTGTTCCAACCTCACACTCATTTGCCCTCTAAACCTATCCTTCATCCAGTGCTAAGACCTTGTAAGTACTGGTTCCAGCTAGTGACTTTTATGTTTTTTATTATTTGCTTATTCGCTTTTTATTGTTTATTATGTTTATAAGTTAAATTGTGCAACATAATTGCTAGATTTGGAAGACAGACACGCTTCTTTTCCTCCTTCCAGAAGGATACTCCTTTTCATTACTTCTCTCTAATACTTACTGGAGTTTGTGTGGATCTGAGTCTTGAATTGTTGTCAAAATCACAGAGTCACAGAATCAACTAGATTGGGAAAGACCTCTGAGATAATTGAGTCCAGCCTTTGACCTAACACCACCCTGCCTACTAGACCATGGAACTAAGTCTGTTCTTAAATACCTCCAGGGACGGTTAGTCATTTATTTTGTGTGACACTGTTTCCATCTTGTCATAATTTACAAAGCTACTAGAAACTAAAAAATGTTAATCTAGGATTATCCAAAAATCAACACAATATAATCTTGGTAAATATCTAAAGTCTTAAACAGTGCCAGTTGTAAAGACAGTTAACTACTAGAAGATTAGGGTAAGAACAAGCTAGAGCTAAAATGTGGGTGAAAAAATGTCAGGAACCAAGAGTGAAGGGTACAGTGAGTAATTAGTACGACTTATATAGCAGACTGGCCAGAGGAGAAAATGCAAAAGGAGAGGAAAGGGAAAAATATTTATGATAAATAGGGAAAGGTGAAAGAAATCAATTTGTACTACTTAATCAAAGTAGTCAAGATTACTTTCTACTTGCTGGAAAGAAATTTTGCTCCCAAGATCTTGTTGAAAGCTTGGGCTTATTGAGGGAGCCTTCTGAGACTTTGTTACCCTGTGAGAGTTTGTGGAGTGAATCACAGAATATGCTGAGTTGGATGGGATCCACAAGGATCATCAAGTCCTACTCCTGGTACCCCACAGGACCATCCCAAAGAGTCATACCATGTGCCCAAGAGTGTCATCCGAACAGCTCTTGACCCAGATAAAGAAAGTGGTCCCAGATGTTCCTGAGGTTTCTGACCCTCTTCCTACTGCAATCTTGTCTGGATTTAGGTAGTGAAACTGTTACAGTGACTTCTTCAAAGGGGAAAACCAATGAGGGTGTGCCTGTATGCCTGTCTTGCTGTTCTAGGCTCTTTCCCTGTCATTTCTGGAGTGTGTTGAAGAAACGTGACTTAAGCGTTTTTCTAGTTATTCTGATAGATTCTTGTTCTCATAGCTCTTGATACTAATTTGTTTCAGATCTGTTCTGAGAGGGAAATAAAAAAATATATCTCATTCTTTATTGGCTTTACAACTTAGTGGTGCTTGATAAGTTTTTTTTTTCAATGATAAGCGCTACTCTTACACCGGTACTCAGAACTGGAGAGAATACAGTACAGAATTATTCTGTTTATAATTTTTATAATTCTTGGAATAGGTGCACATTGTATATTTTAAATAATTCATGGTAATTTCAAGCTAACTTCTGCAGTTTACTTCCACATAGTTGGACATCAGCCATTTTACAGTCTAAGTGAAATAAAGGAGGAGAATTTTCTATTAGAAGTCAGTGTCATGTACAAAGTAGAGAACTGGAATGAATGTTCGTTACTCCAGATTAGTTCAGATCTAGTTTGCTTACTTATAGCAGACAGCACTGGCGTATTTCTTCTAGCATATGTTGCTTCATGGAGTTACTAATTTGAAATTCTAACCCTTTTCTTGTGTTAATAATTCCTAGACTTTTGATCTCATGGATTCTTGGCATTTTTTTTGAGTTTTAGTTTACCTGCATTTCTATTACTGTAAATAATTTTGAAACTTTGTGTATAATCTAGATGTGTAGCTTCTAGTTTTCTTTCAAACCTGAATTCTGAACTAAGCGTCAAGGTTATTTGATAAATATTTGAACAGTCATAAGTCTTACCACATCTCTTTCTTGTTTCAGGGTTTCTTTATAATTGCTGCCATGGGAAGATACTTGACTATGCTGTTGCTGCTGATGCTGCTGGTGCAGCATTTTGAAAACTGTGAAGGAAATCAAAGGCCACATCATGTGTCACCAATGCAATTTACCCAAGTACAGTATAATGCCACTGTGTATGAGAATTCTGCAGCCAAGACTTACGTTGGGCATCCAGTAAAAATGGGCATTTACATTACAAATCCATTATGGGACCTAAGATACAAAATTATTTCTGGTGACAATGAGAACTTGTTCAAAGCTGAAGAATATGTTCTTGGAAACTTTTGTTTTTTGAGAATACGGACCAAGGGAGGAAACACTGCTATCCTTAACAGAGAAGTGAGAGACCATTATATGTTGACTGTTAAAGCAGTTGAAAAAAATACAAATGCTGAAACGCGCACGAAGGTCAGGATACAGGTGCTGGATACAAATGACTTGCGGCCTTTGTTTTCTCCAACATCTTACAGTGTTTCATTGCCTGAAAACACAGCAATAAGGACCAGCATCGCAAGAGTCAGTGCAACAGATGCAGATATAGGAACAAATGGAGAGTTCTACTATAGCTTTAAAGAAAGAACAGATGTGTTTGCTATCCATCCAACTAGTGGAGTGGTAGTTCTAACTGGTAGACTTGACTACTCAGACACCAAGCAGTATGAGATGGAAGTTCTTGCAGTGGACCGTGGGCTGAAGCTATATGGTAGCAGTGGCATAAGCAGTATGGCAAAACTAACTGTTCACGTGGAGCAAGCAAACGAATACGCTCCTGTTATTACAGCTGTTAGATTGACTCCATCAGAACTGGACAAAGATCCAACGTATGCAATTGTAACTGTAGAGGACAATGATCAGGGTTCAAATGGGGAAATAGCATCATTAAACATTGTTGCAGGAGATGCACTCCAACAGTTCAAAACTGTGAGGTCTGTTCCAGGAGGTAAAGAATACAGAATAAAAGCCATTAGTCACATTGACTGGGAGAGTCACCCTTTTGGATACAACCTTACCCTTCAAGCTAAAGATAAAGGGAATCCCCCACAGTTTTCTTCTGTAAAAGTTGTTCATGTGACATCACCACAATTTAAGTCTGGTCCTGTCAGATTTGAAAAAGAGATATATAGAGCTGAAATAAGTGAATTTGCCCCTCCAAACACACCTGTGATAATGGTGAAAGCTGTGCCTAGTTACCCACACTTAAGATACATATTTAAAAACACACCAGGAAAAGTGAAATTCAATTTAAACACTCACACAGGTCTTATTACGACGTTAGAACCCATAAAAGCACGATATGCATCACATTTTGAACTTGAAGTTGTGACAAGTGACAGAAGGGCTTCCACAAAAGTATTAATTAAGGTACTAGGCATGAACAGCAATCCTCCTGAATTTACTCAGACATCCTATAAAGCCTCCTTCGATGAAAATGTGCCAATAGGTACGAGTGTCATGAGAGTAAGTGCAAAGGACCCTGATGAAGGGGAAAATGGTTATGTGACCTATAGCATTGCAAACCTAAATCCTTTGCCATTTGTAATTAACCATTTCAGCGGGATTATCAGTACCTCAGAAGACTTGGATTATGAATTGATGCCAAGGGTTTACAGTTTAAGGATTCGAGCTTCCGATTGGGGTATACCATATCGTCGAGAAGTTGAAGTTCCAGTTACTATTATTTTAAATAACTTGAATGACAATATACCTCTCTTTGAGAAAATAAATTGTGAGGGAATTATCCCCAGGGATCTTGGTGTTGGAGAACAAATAACAACTGTATCTGCTATTGATGCTGATGAGCTCCAGTTGGTGAGATACCAAATAGAATCTGGAAATGAACTGGATTTATTTAGCCTAAATCCAAATTCTGGAGTACTTTCACTAAAACAGTCACTAATAGATGGCATAGGTGCTAAAACATCTTTTTACAGTTTGAAAATTTCAGCTACAGATGGAGAGAACTTTGCAAAACCAATGTATATAAACATAACTGTAGCTAATAGCCGCAAACCAGTCAACTTGCAATGTGAAGAAACTGGTGTTGCCAAAATGCTTGCAGAGAAGCTCTTACAAGCAAATAAATTGCACAGTCGTGGAGAAGTTGAGGATGTTTTCTTTGATACTCACTCTGTCAATCTTCATGCACCTCAGTTTGGAAGTACTCTCCCCAGCAGCATTGAAGTAAGAGAAGACCAACCTGTGGGCTCCAGCATAATATTTATGAATGCTACTGATCCTGATACTGGCTTCAATGGAAAGCTAGTGTATGTTATTTCTGGAGGTAATGAAGACAGTAGTTTCATTGTTGATATGGAAAGAGGAGTACTGAAAATCTTATCTCCCCTTGACCGAGAACTAAAAGATAAATATGCTCTGAATATTACTGTATTTGATCTTGGAATACCACAGAAGTCTGCCTGGGCCCTTCTAGATATAAAAATTTTGGATGCTAATGACAACCCACCAGAGTTCCTTCAAGACAGTTATTTTGTTGAAGTGAGTGAAAACAAAGAGCCAAACAGTGAAATAATTCAAATCGAAGCTACTGATAAAGATTTGGGGGCTAATGGAGAAGTGAAATATTCTCTTCTTACAGATACAGATAAGTTTACTATTAATGCTGTGACAGGAGTTGTGAAAGTCGTAGGGATTCTGGATCGTGAGGAACAGCATGTCTATTTCTTGAAAATAGAGGCTAGAGACCAACCTACTGAAGAACCTCAATTATTTTCAACAATTATTTTGAAAGTGTCAGTAGAAGATGTTAATGATAATCCTCCTAAATTTATTCCTTCAAATTACCGTGTTAAAATTCGAGAAGATCTTCCTGAGGGCACTATTATTACGTGGCTAGAAGCCTATGATCCTGATTTAGGCCAGTCAAGTCAAGTACGATACAGTCTTTTGGACAGTGGAGATGGCACCTTTGATGTTGACAAACTAAGTGGAGCAATACGCATTGTACAAAGACTGGATTATGAGAAGACACAACTTTATAATTTGACTGTGAGGGCCAAGGACAAAGGAAAACCCATTTCATTGTCCTCTACCTGTTTCGTTGAGGTTGAGATAGTTGATGTGAATGAAAACTTGCACCCTCCACAGTTCTCCATATTTGCAGATAAAGGCTTTATAAAAGAAGATGCCCCTATTGGCTCCTCAGTAATGACAGTGTCAGCTTATGATGAAGATGCAGGACGAGACGGGGAAATAAGATACTCCATCAGAGATGGATCTGGTATAGGAGTTTTTCGAATAGATGAAGAAAAAGGTAAGGTGACTTTCTGTTATTTTTATATGCTAAATAAAATCATATGCTAGGAAAGTGTTTAGCAAAGCGTCATTGTCACAGTTGACGTATATGTTTTTGTTAGGACAAAAAGATGTCACCAAAAATGTATATAGTTCTGTCTGCGACTTCAGTGAAATTATATTTATACATTTGATAGGTGATTTTTTCTGTCCTCATTTCCATCCAGCCTACCTAAAACAGTGCTTAGGTTTTAAAATATGTTACCTAGCAAAAGTAAGAATACTATTAAATAAAATTAAGGTTTGCCTCATGTAAACACTACTGTCATGGGGACAGTGGGACTGTGAAGCCAAGGCAGCAAACTGCTTTCTTCAGAGATTTTCATACCTTTTAATCTTAAATGAGCTGTCTTTTTCTTCTTTTATTGGAGGTATGCATGGCTGTGATATTGCCACACATGCTGATTTTCTTAGTTATCTTTCAGAGTTGTTAGAGGTGCCCTAGACATTAGTAAGTAGTTGTGGCAGTGGACTGTCAATAGTCAATATTCAGAGTGGAAAAAATATGGTCAAAAGGTGGTCTGTGATGCAAAGGAAAAGGCTGACCCAAAAGCCTTGGGTCAGAGAATTGTAACTGTATACCTTTTCCTCCAATCCCCGGTTGTAAAACAGTCCCTCATTGGTCCTTGTAAAACCCTAAACCATTGGTCCTTGTACCCAGTGACCCTCTCTCCTATTGGTCATAGTAAAATTACCCCAACTCTTAAATACCTGTACCCAACTTCAATAAACTCTCTCTCTCTCATCCCTCTCCTACAGTCTCTGTGTGGCTCCTTGCGGGGTCGCTGGGGGCCACGTGGCAGGGGGACAGCTAGGGGGAGCATCACCCACCCAGCCGTTGCAAGTAGTGTCTTCATCAAAAGGCTTCTGCCAAAGCATAGATGCAGTCTCAAAAAACCCTTGTCTAAGTGACTGAACTGTTGACTTATAATGCATACATTGATGAGCAACTGCAAGAATTTTTCCAGTATCATGTGCTCAGAAGAAATATAATTCTGTTTTCAGTAAAATTTTAGTGCTGACTTTGAACATTTTGGTTGGATGTCTATGTAGCTACCCTTTCATTCATACCTCTGATAAAGATAGAACAATGATGTTGTGCTATTATCTAATCTTGAAATAAATTGAGGAGGATTTTGGTGCAAAATTCAGCTACAGATTACATGGAGGTAAATGACAACATACTTGATGAATGTTTTACAGAAAAAAAGACTTGTAACTGAGAATGAAAGATTACAATCATATATGATTCATCCAGTAGCCATTCTGTGTGGTCTACCCACAATTGTGAATGTGGGTAATACAGATTCAGGAAATCACTTTATTCTTCGATGTTTAGATGAACAAACTGTTACTGACAGTATTTTTTCTTCTATAGAAAGTTAGTTATTAAATTATGTAGTTGGTTCACTTTTAAATATTTGGTATGTTTGCAGAATTTTCCTTTGGGTATCATTATGCCTTTCTTTTGACATAAGTATATTCAAGTTCACCGTGTGTTGTAGTATCTTAGAAGTGACTAGTTGTCCCATAGAGTGAGCTGGAGTTTGGCAATTTGCTGTCCAAGTGATAGATAACAGTACAGAGAATGAAAGAGTGAAAAAATATTTTTGAGGCCAGTCTGTAGATGTGTACCTGTTTATGGGTATGTGGATAGGTATGTGTATTTTTGTGGTGCTACTAGCATGGCAGAATTAGTTGTCTGCATGTATGCCTTTTTACTCTTTTGGCAAATGGGTGATAACTGATGACTGGCTTGACTGATGAACTGATGTGAGTTTAAGTAAGTTGCTTTTCGTCTGCTGGGTTTACAATGTTGGCAGAGCTTGGGGCAAAGCCAGCTTCTGTTTAATAATCTTATCCAGGGCAGTGGTTCTGTATTTTCAAGGCAGGGGAGAGGCATTGTCTATATTCATATCTGGTATGTAGTGTTTGCAGTTCTTTGGGAAAGAAAGTAGAGGGATTTGGTTGGAATGGGGTGGTTGGTGAAGAAGGGTTGCTAATTTTTAATCTTAGTGAAAAAATTCCACTGATGTCACTGGCAAGGGGAAGAGAGTGTGTATTTAGATTTGGTATATGTGTTTTTTCCCATCAAATGGTGATCTAAAGGAGCACTGGAAAGAACACAGAGTACAGATAATGTAACAGTGTAGCTTGAATTTTCTACCAACACTTTTTTTGGTTTGTTGGTTTTGTGGTCTTTGTTTTGTTTTGGTTTGGTTTTTTTTTTTTTTGTTTAGTTTGTTTGGGTTTTTTTTTGTTTTGTTTTGTTTTTTGTTTTTTGTGTGTGTAAGAAGCCATTAGAGTTGTTACTTAAGGCACTCTTTATGCTGCAGTGTCTGAAAATTTGCCATGTTTTTCAAAATGGACTGGCCTTGATACAAGGAGCAGATTGATAATTAGCCAAGAAAGCACATTAAAGAATCTGTGAAAGAGGAGATCTGTCAAGCAACTCACTGATGTTTTCAGCTTGCAACAGGACTCAGTTCTGAGTTCACCCTTGAGCTACAGCTCATCCTGAAAAGCATCAGACTGTATTTCAGTTCACAAGAGAATTTAATATATTTTTGCCACTAAGTCTTGAGTACCATTTTCCAATTCTTGCCTTCAGTTTAGGTCAGTGGGTTTTTGTAAGTTCTATCTTCTGCAGTTGTGCCCAAACCATTAAAAATAAATCTCTTAACAGGGAGCCCTAAACATCAGTACTCCCAAACTCAGGAGTTGATTACTTAGTTTCCTGACTGCTCTCATGCTTTTCAAGAAGACATAGAGAAAAGTATATTAGGGATGAATTTGGTAGTCAGTCATACTTTAGCTTTCTTGTAAGTATTCTTTAGCCTGAAAAGGCAATAATGTCAGGAAAGGAGGAGAGCAAGATGATAGAAGTCTATAAAATGGTAATAGTTTCTGTATCACTTGTATCACTGTTTTCTGCAATGCAAGAAATAGGGCACACACAGCTAAGAGGTTTTAAAGGAAGTATTTTTCCTTTCCTACCCTAAAAGTGTAATAAAGTCATGAAACTCATTTCCTCAGGAAGTTATAGAAACTGAAAGTATGACTAAAGAAAATAAATGGTACTAATAAGATTATTTTGAAGTTCAGCCTCATGCTATCTCCAGCTCATAAATTGTTAACTGGAAGCCAAGTGGGTAAGAGAGGGAGATCAGAGGTCATCACTCAATATATGATTCAGAAGTATAACAGTACATTGTGACTGTTACTGTACAGAGCTACAATTAAAATTACATAATAAATGGAATTTTTGGGAGTATTATAACACTATGAGAGGAAAAATGTTAAAATGATATTTCTATGCTATGAATTTATACAACAAAGCAATTTATTTATCTTTTAGATACGTGTTTCAGGTGAACTTGGAATTTAAGATAGCTTTTATGTATGAGCTAGACTGAAGTCTCTAAATTGAGATGATCAATTGACTGTATAAATTGCTTACTAAAGCAGCTGTAAAATATTTTCTGAAAGAATTTGGTAAGGAGTTGAGCAGATTGGTATGTATTAATAATATAAAGCATTGTATTGATGCAGAGCCCAGTGTGCCACAAAAAATGCCTATGCACCATTTAAATCCCATTAGCACTGAGCAATAAAAGTGAGATAAATCATGTCAATACCATGCTGCTACTTTGACTTAGAAAAACTCAAAGGAATGATAGAACCAATTGCTGGAGGGGAACCTAAAACAGAAGCTTTGTGGGACTGGGGCCATATGGAAACTTCCTTGTCCCAGTTTTCATTCCAATGGGCAAGAAGGGGAAAAGAGAATGTCTTCCTGTTTAATTTTTGATTGTCAGATACAAGGATGGAGCACTTCCATTAAGTGTCTACATGCCTCAAAAATTAAATGAAAGATAGAAGCTCTAGTTTGTATTGGAAAGAACTCGTACTTCTTCCAATTGTATAGGTAGATGAATAGTGTCACTCAGTGGGCTAGATGTGACACTATCACGGGAGCACCAGTGTTGTAAGCAAGTCTCCACTCTGATTTTCAGCTGTACAAATGAGAACTGCTACTAGTTTTGCTCAGTATCTGGCCTTCTCCAAAGAATTTTTGTCAAGCGGATTGTTCTGTTCCTTGAGATATCAGGACTTCTTGCTTATTATTGAGAGCTCAGTTTTTATCTTTTTTCAAGGTTGTTTTCTTCTGGTTTTGGCTTTCTTTCTAGTTCTCAATATTTAGATAGCTGAGGGAGACAGAAGACTTTGGGTGTGTAGATGCCATGGGTAATTTAGCCCAAGAAAGGTCTTGTTTATAGAAGATGGAGGCCCGTCTTGGAAGCTGATGTTCAGAAATGAAGGAAGGTTCAAGTAATTAATTCCAGGGTGTCCTGTTGTGTCTAACCAGCTGGGTACTGGAGTGCTTGCATTTACAACCCTAGTACATTCAGATGCTAGGTATTACATGTAGGCCCTGCCCAATAAGGTTTCAAACCACAGTGAATTTTATACACACCTTTTTAGGGGTAACTTAACAGCTAGTTCAACTTGCAAGGCTACCAGCAGTTGTTTTCTAAACTTCTGCAATTGAGGATATTTCCCAGCACATAAACTGGTTCCAGAATGGTGTTAAGGGTAATATGGCAGTCTGAATCTCATGCATTATAACCTTATTACTTGTGTTCAATTCAGTGATACAGTTATCTGTTACCAGGAATCTTACTGTTCTTTCATAACGTGAGTTTAAGTTATTAGGTCAGAAGTATTACAGAGTAACAGTAATTCTGCTTTAACAATAAGAACAAAGTTAAAGATGATTAAACTAATTTGCTGACTTGAAAAGATGTCAGTATGACTGTGCTTTATTACAATGAAAGATCTGTCTAGCCTGATAATGCTGTCTCCAGTAGATAGGCAGGGCACACACATACTTCTTTCCAACACACTCCCAGTCTCTGGTTATTTTCTGTGGGGAGTTTTCGAGTCACATGCCTTGTAACATTCAGCACATTTATCTTTCTTGTGTAGCGTCCCCTTGGAACCATGGCATTTTCAAGTGTAACTTTACTACTGTGATAGAAAGATTATTTGTTTTGGTAAAGAATTTTAAAGGAGGAAGTAAGAAAAATATTAACAGAGGCACGTGGAAGAAAATTAATTTTATTGCATTATCTCTGTGTGCATAAAATACTGTCAGTAAAACCTGATGGCTGTAAGTTGCTATTTTTAATATTACCAGAACTATTTCCAGCTGGGAAGACAGTAATTCATTAAGGAGAATGAATAGGATTTTAACTATGTAAAGCAAACCAAATTATACTTTTAAAAGGAACAGAGCATGGCTAACATGTAATAAGTATGCTAACATTTCTTTGTAGTATTCAGGTAATTACATTACTTTAAATGCAGTATGTGATTAACTGTTATGCATAAGGGATAGCTTCGTGTTCTGTTTCTTCAGTGCTCTTTGGCTTTTGAGCTTTTCAAACAATTCCACCACTTGGAGTTCCTGAGTTTTAATACAAAGACAGGCACTAGCAAAGTTCAAATACTATGATTGCCAATGGAGTAGAACACTTAACTGGATAGCTGTTAAACCAGCACATTGTCTGGAACAGAAACCAACTGGCCTGTGTCTATGCCAACAACTCTCATACCTTTAGGCAGGGTGGCTGCATCCAGATTGTTGTGAATGCTATCTGCTGCAGTTCAACTCCTGCCCTGGTGTTCTTTGAAAAAGTGGTAGTTGGCACAAGCAGTTTAACAGAATCAAGTTCCAGTGCCCAGGAATGTTTTCTATTTGTTGTATGGGTACAGTCATAAACCAGTTGAAGATAGGGGAAACGTTTTTAATCAAAACTGAAAGTAGTATGATTTGGTTTAAAGTTAATTGTAGTTAAGCAGCTTTACAAATACGGAACTCTTTCAGTGAATGATGCATCTTGAAATTGCTTCTTCTATTTACTTCATTACCCTTTTTGTATAAGTCGTGGATATAAACACCAGGATATACAAAAGTTAGTTTATCTCAGTTTAAGTTTAAAAAAAAAAAAA
>VXBX01002570.1:19820-41085 GCA_013400415.1 Scytalopus superciliaris
AAAAGGAGAGGAAAAAACCCCACCAAGTAGTTCTTAATGATTTACATTTTTCTGCTATACAAGGTCCATGTTGATGTTGACTTAGTGCTGTGTTTATTCTGAGTCCTTGCAGATCCATCAGGTGATAGGATCCTATAGGTTATAGGTGACTGAAAACTATTAACAGGAAAAAAAATTAAGCACATCTTTTTATAAAAAGCTATTAAACATTAAGTTAAAAATTATAATCAATTAGGTGATGTTGATAGTCAGGAAAGAATATTCCAGGTGAGTTTAATATGATTAGTATCTTCACCTCATGGGCTAATTTTGATTACAGAAGTTGTGACAATTTTTTGCTTTGCTTCTGTCCACAGATGAAGTATCATTAGTATGTAGGTTTTGCACTTAAAATTCTTCATGTGAATATTTTGACCAGTTAAAAATGAAGAAATAGGAAGAAGACCCTCACAGAACAGTCTTCTCATAGGATTTTCTTCTTGCTAAACACAGTAGTCCTTCCCAATACTTTTGAAGAGAGAGATGGATTAGGAGGTTCTCTTATTTCTACAGAATAGTAAGTGGTTGCAGCTTTCTGCACAATAAAGTTTTGCCCTAGCTAGTTCATGTACACTCATGAGTGAAGTGCAGAGCACAGACTAGTCTCCCAGGTATCTAATTAGCTTTTTCATCCTACCCTGAATTCTGCACTGCCACGTTACATTGTATTGAAGTTAATGATTTGCCATATAGCTATAGCAGCTAATTTTCTTCAGTGGCTCAAGCATAAATATGCTAGAATAAGAATTTAAGATTATTCTGATGTGGTTTGCAAAAAAGCCCAAAACCAACCAAACAAAAAAAAAATCCCAACCCGAACTTAGAAGAAAAACCAAAACACCAAAACCAGCAAACTCAAAACAATAAAAAAGAACATGAGCAAAATAACTAAAACAAACAAACAAAAAAAATGCCCCACAATGATTGCTAGGTTCTATAAACTCCCAAGTTGGAGTTAAAATTCTTAAGCTAGTAAATGTTAATTTTGAAGGTTAATTGTTTAAATGAGAGATTGCATCAGCACTTCACTTAGCAGTTAAGAGCTAAAACCTGATTCTAATGTATGCTGGAGATTTGAATGACATTCTAGTCAGCAGACAGAAGTTTTTTCTTAACCAAAGAACCTACACAGATTTTTCTTGGAGTCTGGAATTGGCTGGTTAGTTGTCATATTGATACACTGACATCTGGAACAGAATTTCAGGTCAAAACCTGGAATTCAAACACAGAGTGTTGAATTCACTATTTCATTTGTAAATAATACAAGAACAAACATCTATTTGTTTAAATATTGTATAATTAAAGCTCTTGAAAAAATTCAAATAACACTTTCTGAGTTTGAGAGGCATTTTTGTGTACGTTGGGTTGGGGTTTTTTTGTGTTTTGAGAAATGTTGGGAACACGTGTTCAAGAAATTTTACTTATCTATGCTAAATAATAGTAAAAAATATAGCTGTTCTTATTCAGAAAACATGAAGTAGTTTAGGTCAGAGATGCAGAATTATTATTCCTGTAGCTTTCTCTGTGAGAAGAGCTTGATAAATATACCATATTTAGAAAAAAAAAAATAAAATGGTGGGGCAAGTAAAGATTGCTTTGGTAGTTAAGTGCTCTGGAAAGATGTTTTAATGCTGATATATGTTAAGTATTTTTTCTAGTGGCATATTTACTTTTTGTTTTGCCTGGGTATTCCCTCCTTTTGGTATTGAATTGGGAAAGGTGAGCAGCATGAGATAAACTTTACTGGGAGACAAGATCTATACATTTCAACTTTCCCACTGTCACTCTTGTGAATCCTTTGTGGAAGAGTCCTTATCAAGCTTCTCCAGAGCCACCAGAAGAAAGGTTTGGTTGTGACAATAAAGAGTAAAGCCACTTACAGTACCATGCCCACCTAAACACAATAATGTGTCTTTTAAAGCATTTATTCCATGTTTTTGACTTCACCACCATAATTTTCACTGATAGTCAAGCATGCAATACATGGAGCAGAGCTGAAATCCTAGCTTAGTCTGCAAGATCAGAGAGACAACTGGTTCTGCATGGGACACTTAAATTGAGGAAGAATATTTGTGGTTGTTAATTACAGATAGTAAAAGACTTATGTAGGCTGTTTCTAAAATAGGATATTATTTTCTGCTTTCTAGTTAAGGATACCCAGTGTTCAGTACGATGTTGAAAAGCGGAGTGAAGTTGACTCAGATGATCTGTATGGTTTTATTCTGGTTTTATGCCATTTTTCTTTAGTGGCATTAAGGCAAACTCATACCATTGTCCAATAAAAAATTAGTTATGTTAAGAAAAAAAAAAAGTAACTGTGCCTAAATTAATGAGTATTTTGAGTTTAAAAAACATTTGCTTAAAATTTCATGCAATTGAAGTGTATTTTCCACCAATTTGTTATGGTTTTAAAAATGAGGCATTTGGCACATAGGCTGTCTTTCATGAGACAATACAAATAGTTGTAGCAGCAGCTTACTAATAATGACTCTTACACTCCTAGATCTCTTTTAGTATTAGGACAAATTCAAAAACTTTTTTTTTTTGTTAAGAAGTATAGACCCAGTTCAGCACAATTTGTGTCTGTTTAAAGAAATAAAGGTAAGAGCCAGGCACCCACTATGCATTAGACTGGGGTCAAGTCCTAAATTTGCTGCTATCCACAAAAAGCAATCCAGAAAGCATTTTCCTAGGATATAACTAACTTTTGGGGGTGAGTTATTTCACTTGGTTGCTAGTACCATAGGCTGGCTGCCTGACACCTTAATTTAGTGAAGTGCATGTGAGTACTCAGGTTCAGAAGAGGTTACCTGGTTAACCTGTCAGCGACCATCTAGTCTTGACTGCAATTTGCAGCTTTGTACTACTGTACTGAGGGTGTGCTTATGTTCAGTCTAAGGTCTGGAACTAATGGTGCCGCCGGGTTAACCTGTGGTATGATGCTGTTGCATTCATGTTTCTTTTCAGGTGCATCAAACTAAGCCTGGCATTTAGAACTAATGTTGAGTTTGGCAGAAGTTAAGGAGGCCTGGGTTTGGACCAAGGTCCTGAGCAGCCTGGAGCTAGGGAATTACTTTTCTTTCTTAGGCTAGAAGGAAACTATGTAATTTGCATATGTGATTGTGGTAACCCCCAAAGTGCTATTGGGTTGTTAATGTAGCTTTTAGAATGTGCCTTTGAAAAAAAGAGGTGACTTAGTTTTAGACAAACATATGCATCTTATGTTTTCTGTTAGCAAGGGGATCTTGCAGAGTAGTTTGAGTGTTTTCTTAGGTATCCTGCTGAGAAAACCATCACCTTATCTGCCAAACAGAGATCCCATACAAAAGCTGGGGCTCCTCTCCTCTATTGCAGGCATGCTGAAAGTAAGGGATTGTTTTGTTGTGAAAGGTGTTGATTGGGTTACAACTTAGTTTGATGAAAATGGAGCTGCCTGGGGGCTATGTGTCTGTAGGAGATGAACTGAGCTGAGCCACATGGGGTCCCAAAGATTATCTTATAAACAGCAATCAGTTCAGGCAGCAGAATACATATTAAGGGCCTATTAACTTGTTTGGGTCTCTCTTTGACTTGAAAAATACTTGTGAGCAGAGGAATAGTAAAAGGGAAGAGTTGCCAAAAGCTATGGAAGGTGCATCTTGCTATATCACTGCTGGTGCATCTGTTGAATTGGGGATTTATTTCCTACTAAGCATCTGCTGTGCTTTTGAAGTACACATTAAGGTCAAAGGAGGGGTGCTTGAAGTGATTACGTAATGTTTATTCTTTTCTTTGAAGATTTTAAACTTTAATCATACAGCATTTGGACATATTTAACAAAGGACAAACCTACATGACTATTTGGCAAACTCCACAACTTATTATGTGCAGTAGTTGCAGCTTTAGAACTTGGATTTAAAAATACTTCAGGCTTTGCTGAAACTATACATTCCAGGTCCATTTTCTAATCTGTGTATCATTCATATTGCATCTGTGACTTTATTATACTGGACATCCGAACGTGACCAAAAATGAATTTTCAATTCATCACTCTCCACATGGCTCAAGAAAAGAATACCTATAGCATTCCAGTGCCATCAGAGTGAAATTTTTGGGAAAACAGAACTGTCAGAAGGATCTAGCAACAGGACAGCAACAGATAATTTCTTTATTCAGAAATGAGGTTTTTCCAAACAATTTGTGCTCTATCCATATTTCTGATAGCTACTTTTATTTAATTTTACATTACTTGTGAAGAAGGAGAATCAGTGTCTTCATGGTTCTTATAAGTAGTTGCATAATTTTGATAGGCATTAGGGTTAAAGAGCAAACTGCTGAGCTAGTGGATATAAATTGACTTGACCTACTAGTAGTGGTGGTCATTAATTGTTCTTTTGGCTCAGAGTTCTGTGTCTTTATGGACTTGTCAGTGTGGTATCACAGATGCCATAACTGAATATCTGCCTATATGATGGGGAAGTTTACACGCAGGAAATTCAGTAATTGCATTGCTTTGTTGCCTAATCATGTCTAGAATAATCCTTAGTGACATGAATAGCTTCCAAAATCTTCATGTTTTTTAAATCAGTACTTTTGGGTGTTTATGCAAAAGGAAGTCTTTTATTTTACTGATGCAAAAAGCTTGAAAACACCTCTATACATAAGAAAGTGATCCTGCATTTTGGTTTTGAAGTTGCTGATCATAGTGCGCTGATTCGTATTTTGTACAGGATAGAAGGATTAAAAGATTATTATATTAAAATTTGAAAACACAAGAAACATGATTACAGAATAGTCTTCTGATTTTAATGTTACTGGTAACGTATATGAGCATTACAGAATTGTTCCAGTCATGTGGGTAAAAAAAAAAGAAGATATTGGCAACAAAATGTGCTAAAAGTCAATACAGAGTGAATGAATAATGTGATAAAAATAAATACAGACTTCTCATACATGTTGTTGTATTTATGAGGGAGAGGGTGTTTGGTAGTTCAGCTTGAAAGACCTTCAGCGTAAAGAAGTTTATGATGGAATTATGGATTATGGAATTACGTACGTGATCTTTAATATTGGTACCTTGTCCCCTCCATTTCACCAAAGCTGTGAGAGTGACTTGCATAGCTCTTTCCAAGGGAATATATCTCCATTCTACAGGGATTTTACATTTATTTTTTTTAGTCCCCTTCCCCCCTTTGCCTGTAGATTTGTCATGACAGGGTATATCCTGTCTCTATGAAAATTAGAGATTGCTGTCTAATGATAAGGGTTTAATCTGCAACGAATCAGACATGTGGAAACTTCTGTCTGTGGAATTTACTGTTTGATCTGAGAGGAATGCCCTTGCTGTGCCCTTCCTGTAATGAAAGCAAGGTAGAGTGAATCAAAGTGATTCTAGATAAGATTGGAATGTGTGCATTGGTTATGCCTCTATTATATTTGCTGTTGCCATTCTGGTTATATGTGTTATTTTATTATCCAAGAGATTAACAGCATAGTTCATCTACTTAAAAGATACCTCCTTCCTTCTGTTTTACTTGAAAGTGCTGGGATTTTATTGCATAAATCCCTGAGTTAATTACTTAGGTTTGAACACGGAAGGTCTTGCTTCCAAAAACAAATATTGTCAGCAAAATACTGAATGTACTATGATAATACAACATCTTGTTGTTACTGTAAATCATTTTGCAGTATTCACTGTATCTTCTGTCCAACAGAATTTTTCGGTGTACCACTGTGAGGAAAGGCTAACAGTTTCTCTCCCTGTCTTTATTTCACAAACAGTTAATGATTAACAAATGTCCAGCTGCCTGTGCAAGGAATGTTAATTACTTTGGGAGGGGGGAAGGAAAGATGACTATGCCTTTGCACAAGAAGTCTGGTATGACAGTTCACTTTGAAAGTACTTTGAATATTACAGTACCAATCTTAGCAGATTAATCAGAAATGGAAAATTTACCTGTGCCTTTCTTTGATGTTTGGTTATATGTATGTGGTTTCTACTTGTGTGCCTAGCTAGTACAGTAATATTTTGGATTGCCTGTGCTTGTCCAGAGCATTTTAAAGTAAAAAAGGATGAAAGAAGAGAGGGAAATTTGTTAGTAAGTGGATTACTTTGTATATGGATATAGGCAAAATATGGCTAAAAGGAAAAAAAAAAAAAAGTGATAAAAATCTAAGCAGTTAATAGTCCCCACTATTTCACACCGTTTCCTGATGAGATTTCTGAATGGGGGTTTGTCTGTTAAGTACAGAAACCCACAGATCAGGTACTGTGCTTGTAAATATTTAGAAAAAAGAAATCATAGAACTTACACTTTCCAATTAGCTGTTTGCTTGCTTAAAATGTTCATACTGAATGGTGAAATTTTGCAGTGAAAGTTTGGACTGACTTTAATCTTTGCAGATATACAGATTAGGTCGAGGATGAAAGCATGAGAAGGTTCAAAAACTGTTAGTGGAAGATGAGTTGTCAAGTTGTCATTGACTCAAGTGACACATCAGTTTTGATGTGCATTGTTTAATAAGAAGGTAAGGGAGTGATGATTAGAGTGAGAGCAAGATTATTGCAGATTATTTGGATTAAATGTTTGAGTGACTGTTGATCCAGCATGTCATGATAGGAGGAAATGGAGTAAGAAATATATGCCGTGCCAAGTCTGTAATTCCAGGGGCGATAAAAAAATCCCTTGGAAAGTGAGTCATTCAGTCTAGTGAAACAGGAGAATGGCCAACATTTGAGAATACTTTGTTGACAACAGTTATGTACAGATAGGGAGAGTTAAGAGGTCACCTGGTGCAACTCAATCTAGTCACTGCAATTCTGTAAATTTCTTAAACAAGGGAAAAATCTTTAGTGGTTCAGGAGAAAAATGCATTTTGTGCCTAAATGGTCTACTACTTACCTACAGTTTATATTGTTCTTTCATGGGTGCTAAGTGTACTAATGTAGGCAGAGTTGATATGTTATTATGGCTCTATTACAGATTGTGTCATGGAGAGTTATTCACATCACTCATTTTCTTTGATATTGTTATGAAGGCTGCAGTTATCTTCAGCAAAAAAATTTCTCTGGAGAATAATTAAGAGCTTTTCTAATGGAAATTCTATCAGAGAGACTCTGTGTGGTCTGTTCATCCAAATGTTTGCAGGTTCTACTAGTAAGCAACAAATACAAAGAGAATTCAATTTGTAGATTTTTATATTTCTTAACTGTTAACTTGCATTCATTTCTGCTGCCTTTAGTAGTTTGTTTTTTCATTTTCTTCTGGAGAGTGTTGATTAAAACTGTGTAGAAAGTTATCCCTTATTTATGTGATAAAGACCGAAACATTTCCCAACTAGCACCTGAGGCCCTTACAAATGAATATACTTGACATCGAGTAAGTAATGTCTAGTTTTCTAGTTACAAGTTTTCTTTTTAGATGTTAGGTATTGATTCTTCAGTGTGCATGCAAGAATTTGCTTACAAATGGAGAATTTCTCATTTACTTAATTCAATAATCATAACTAATGAGAATGAACATAATTTTATAGTACCAAATTTCTTTGTCTTCATGATTCCCTTATCTTGAAGTTTTTACTCAAAAACAGACAAGTTCAGAAATGCTTCTTTATATGGCCTTGTGTTTAATTTGATTCATACACAAAGGCTAATAAGGCTAGTAAAAAAATTAGTATATAACAGGTATTGACTGATCACTGTAGAATCCCCTCTGGATATATGAGTAGAAATGAAGTCTGAATAAATAAATGGATACTTTGTAAGTTAATAAATCTGACTTTTTCAGAACAAGGATGAAAATGTCTTTTGATGTCACTGGATCCCAGATGCTTTAATCTCATGATTTTTTCAATTTGCTTTGTTCTCCTAGCGCTTACATGCCCACAGATACACCAGCTCTTCTTTGTACACAGAAATCTGCTTGGGAGCAGCATTCTTGTTGACAGTAATTAAGTGTCACTGTGTATGTAGCTACCTGGTGTAGTAACATGAACAGCAGTAATAAGTTGATTTCCAGTATCTCTCAACATGCTGTCTGTCTTTTGATGGGTATCAGTATCTTTCCTTGCTCAGAGCTGGTCTGGAAACTGTCATTGTTAACCAGCAGTTTCTTCAACTGAAAATAATTTGGAGACCAAAAGCTGGAACCAAAACTGCAGCAGTCTGAAGCACGAACATGAATAAATAACACACACGTGCTAAATGACAATGTTTTGTGTGGGGGCTAGTCATGAGCCAGTGTTGCTGTGAAACACAGCTGTATCTGCTTCTTAGTGAAGGGTAGGACTGCTGTCTTAAACTTGCTGGGCCTTCAGTGCCCCTTTTGTAGAAGTAATTCAAGGTAGGCTGCTGTTGTTCAAATTGCCACCAACAACGGTATCTGACAGAAATGCTGAATATGCAGGGAAAAGGTTCGTGGGATATATTGAGCAATTTTTTTTATCTTAGATGGTCATTAAACCTTGAAATTTATAGACAAAACGTGTGAACTGTAAAGTTTAAAAGTTTAAAGTATACTTGTTGCAGAACTGTCCAGGTTTTAATAGTTTGCAAAGGTCTAAACAGCTTGATCCTTCTGGATCAACAAACCAGTTTCTGAACAATTAAATGTGTTGCTCTTGTGCATAATTGGCTTCCCATGTGTCTCATTATTTTCCTTGTAGCCTCTTCTTCTGCCTAAGGGGGACCTGGGTTAATCTGTCAGCTCCTGTTAATTTTGAAATTCCTGGGGCCATTTGCAGAGGAATTTCCCCTTCAGAGGCTTCCCATTTCCCCGCTAAATTATTAGAGTGGTAATATTACCACATCCGTTGTCAACAGTTCCTTAGTATTAAGACTGGTAGCCAAGTTAGAGGCATTTTGCAGGGTGACGCCAGAGTTCTAAAGAGGATATATGTGCATTTACGTGTTTATATAAAAGGAAACAAATAGTAGACCTGTAGAAGCCTTGACTTGTTTCTGCATTAGCTACATTTCGGTAGAAATTGTATGTTGGTCATGAAGGTAACTGAATAGCATAACGATATTATCCCAAAGTTTTTGGTTAAACATAGTTTCTTTTTCTAATCTTATTATACTGTGTAGCTGTGTTTCTTGGGACTTAGAAACCAGTTGTATCTACCTGAAGACAAAGAATAAGAAGTACTTTCATCAGATCCTGCAAACCTTGTTCATGTAACACAGTGAGAGAAGCTTTTGTGGATACTGAGAACCCACATGCTTGGCTGAGAATCTGCTGGCAGTTTGTTCCATTTTCACTAATATCTTATAAGTGTGCTGTAATGCTGATGTAGTAGTTCAGTCATGTTTTTTTCAGCAAGCTTCCTCTCAAATCATGAATGACTACTCATGGTAACAGCAAAGCTTGCTTTACTTGCTTTCTCTTCAAAGAAACATAGATCATATATGATTGTATTACAATAATTTTTGCTATTGACATAGGAGTTAACATTTCATTTCCCTAATGTGTACTCATCAGGGGGTTTTTATGTCTCTCCATATCGAGCTTTAGCAACATGGTACTGTTCCTCTGTATAGCAATTATATTGCCTGTCCGAAAGCTTGACATACAAGCAGCCTAGCTGACAGAAATAAGCTGGAGCTATTAAAATAACCATAAATGAGGCTGACAATGGGAGCTGTCTGCCATTGTCCCAAAAGATTTTTTGAACTGGAAGTAATCAGTTGAGTTCTAAGGCAACCCCATCAGGGATCTTCTAATTGGGAAAACTCCCCCTTGCTAACCCCCCAGCTTCCTGAAAGGAAGTTCACAATCTTTGTGGACCTTAGCAGATTTGTTGCTTGTAGCTTAGACTATCTAGTACCTAATCAAAATTTTCTGGGTATAATATTTAATGTATGCAATTTTAAGAACATATTTTAGAATGTTTCCCTTTTATTTATGGTCTAAACATTGTGTTTTCCATTTTCTTGAGTTGTTTTTTTACAAATATGCAGAAAGCAATGGGGTAGCAACTGGAAGTTGAAATGTTTCTGCATTTAATTATTTCAATTCTTTTTTCCCCCCATTTTTTTATTCTACTTTACCCATTTAACTAAGACATGTGTAAACCTGTTTTCTCAATGTTTTAAAATGCAGTCTGTGTTTGCTGTACAGCTTTAACTATGCACATCTTTGCTTCTAGTCTTTGTACTGTCTCCAGATGCTTATTTAAGGCAGAGCTGCTCTTAACTGTTAAACATTCTGTATTTCTTCAAATCTCTCTGTACCTACCTGGTGTATATAAGCTGCATGTAGCAGAGATCAGTAGTGACCCTTTCTCTCCCTCCAACTGAAGATAATTCAGATTGCTGCCATATGTTCATAGTGCAGAAGTGATGCAGAAACTGTTCTGTGTTTTAAGTTTTATGCCAAAGTTTGGATTTGAACACATGCCAGGGCTCTCAGGATGCCAAGTTTGTGTTCCCAAAAAGTGTTTTACAATTAATGCATTGATAACTTACATGCATTTACAAAAGTGAGGCAGATTTCACTGGACACTGATAATATCCAGTTGTTTCACTAACTACTCCTGCTGCTGTTTCATTGGTGTCATATACAGAAATTGTTTCATTTCAACTTCAGTAGTTTTTTAAGTGGCATTTGGAAGGTTTTGAAAGTTTATATTAATA
This sequence comes from Scytalopus superciliaris, assembly GCA_013400415.1. NCBI lineage: Eukaryota > Metazoa > Chordata > Aves > Passeriformes > Rhinocryptidae > Scytalopus > Scytalopus superciliaris. The sequence continues at coordinate 30,472 of VXBX01002570.1, forward strand.
ACAGATTTACTTTAGATATTGCTGGAAAACTGGATTTGGCTATATATACTCCACTACATCCAGACAGTTCAGTGAACTTAAATATGAGATATAAAACACATCATCATTTTATTATTGTTGAGGTTTTACTTTGTTCAGTTTGGTTTTGTTTAGTTAAAATTGCAAATCTGTTTTGCTAGTGATTGTTCCTATACTCTGTTAAGGCTGAGTTCTATGTGCTGTACAAACCAGGCATTCTCTGCAGTAATACTCTTCCCCTTCTGCCTCCCAGAACTTGGAATAACTGATCCCTGGAAAGAGAGCAAGCAGTGCTGGACTTGACATATTTGAAAGTCTTGCAACTGCTACAGTTCTGTCAACTTGCTGATAGTGATTTTACTTGAAACTTTCTAAGCTTTGACTTGTTAGAAAATGAGCAATTTGTCCTTGAAACAGTAACAAGAGTTGCTTTCTATTTAACAGTCCTGGCTAAGCATTATTTCTCAGCTGGTAGTACAAGATGCAACTTGAAGTGTGTATAGCTTTCTGTTTCAAAGAGCTATAAATAAGATTTAATTAAATCTTCCGGAATCTGCCTTTATAGATGCTGACAGAGGACTTGTAATTNTGCCTGTGCAAGGAATGTTAATTACTTTGGGAGGGGGGAAGGAAAGATGACTATGCCTTTGCACAAGAAGTCTGGTATGACAGTTCACTTTGAAAGTACTTTGAATATTACAGTACCAATCTTAGCAGATTAATCAGAAATGGAAAATTTACCTGTGCCTTTCTTTGATGTTTGGTTATATGTATGTGGTTTCTACTTGTGTGCCTAGCTAGTACAGTAATATTTTGGATTGCCTGTGCTTGTCCAGAGCATTTTAAAGTAAAAAAGGATGAAAGAAGAGAGGGAAATTTGTTAGTAAGTGGATTACTTTGTATATGGATATAGGCAAAATATGGCTAAAAGGAAAAAAAAAAAAAAGTGATAAAAATCTAAGCAGTTAATAGTCCCCACTATTTCACACCGTTTCCTGATGAGATTTCTGAATGGGGGTTTGTCTGTTAAGTACAGAAACCCACAGATCAGGTACTGTGCTTGTAAATATTTAGAAAAAAGAAATCATAGAACTTACACTTTCCAATTAGCTGTTTGCTTGCTTAAAATGTTCATACTGAATGGTGAAATTTTGCAGTGAAAGTTTGGACTGACTTTAATCTTTGCAGATATACAGATTAGGTCGAGGATGAAAGCATGAGAAGGTTCAAAAACTGTTAGTGGAAGATGAGTTGTCAAGTTGTCATTGACTCAAGTGACACATCAGTTTTGATGTGCATTGTTTAATAAGAAGGTAAGGGAGTGATGATTAGAGTGAGAGCAAGATTATTGCAGATTATTTGGATTAAATGTTTGAGTGACTGTTGATCCAGCATGTCATGATAGGAGGAAATGGAGTAAGAAATATATGCCGTGCCAAGTCTGTAATTCCAGGGGCGATAAAAAAATCCCTTGGAAAGTGAGTCATTCAGTCTAGTGAAACAGGAGAATGGCCAACATTTGAGAATACTTTGTTGACAACAGTTATGTACAGATAGGGAGAGTTAAGAGGTCACCTGGTGCAACTCAATCTAGTCACTGCAATTCTGTAAATTTCTTAAACAAGGGAAAAATCTTTAGTGGTTCAGGAGAAAAATGCATTTTGTGCCTAAATGGTCTACTACTTACCTACAGTTTATATTGTTCTTTCATGGGTGCTAAGTGTACTAATGTAGGCAGAGTTGATATGTTATTATGGCTCTATTACAGATTGTGTCATGGAGAGTTATTCACATCACTCATTTTCTTTGATATTGTTATGAAGGCTGCAGTTATCTTCAGCAAAAAAATTTCTCTGGAGAATAATTAAGAGCTTTTCTAATGGAAATTCTATCAGAGAGACTCTGTGTGGTCTGTTCATCCAAATGTTTGCAGGTTCTACTAGTAAGCAACAAATACAAAGAGAATTCAATTTGTAGATTTTTATATTTCTTAACTGTTAACTTGCATTCATTTCTGCTGCCTTTAGTAGTTTGTTTTTTCATTTTCTTCTGGAGAGTGTTGATTAAAACTGTGTAGAAAGTTATCCCTTATTTATGTGATAAAGACCGAAACATTTCCCAACTAGCACCTGAGGCCCTTACAAATGAATATACTTGACATCGAGTAAGTAATGTCTAGTTTTCTAGTTACAAGTTTTCTTTTTAGATGTTAGGTATTGATTCTTCAGTGTGCATGCAAGAATTTGCTTACAAATGGAGAATTTCTCATTTACTTAATTCAATAATCATAACTAATGAGAATGAACATAATTTTATAGTACCAAATTTCTTTGTCTTCATGATTCCCTTATCTTGAAGTTTTTACTCAAAAACAGACAAGTTCAGAAATGCTTCTTTATATGGCCTTGTGTTTAATTTGATTCATACACAAAGGCTAATAAGGCTAGTAAAAAAATTAGTATATAACAGGTATTGACTGATCACTGTAGAATCCCCTCTGGATATATGAGTAGAAATGAAGTCTGAATAAATAAATGGATACTTTGTAAGTTAATAAATCTGACTTTTTCAGAACAAGGATGAAAATGTCTTTTGATGTCACTGGATCCCAGATGCTTTAATCTCATGATTTTTTCAATTTGCTTTGTTCTCCTAGCGCTTACATGCCCACAGATACACCAGCTCTTCTTTGTACACAGAAATCTGCTTGGGAGCAGCATTCTTGTTGACAGTAATTAAGTGTCACTGTGTATGTAGCTACCTGGTGTAGTAACATGAACAGCAGTAATAAGTTGATTTCCAGTATCTCTCAACATGCTGTCTGTCTTTTGATGGGTATCAGTATCTTTCCTTGCTCAGAGCTGGTCTGGAAACTGTCATTGTTAACCAGCAGTTTCTTCAACTGAAAATAATTTGGAGACCAAAAGCTGGAACCAAAACTGCAGCAGTCTGAAGCACGAACATGAATAAATAACACACACGTGCTAAATGACAATGTTTTGTGTGGGGGCTAGTCATGAGCCAGTGTTGCTGTGAAACACAGCTGTATCTGCTTCTTAGTGAAGGGTAGGACTGCTGTCTTAAACTTGCTGGGCCTTCAGTGCCCCTTTTGTAGAAGTAATTCAAGGTAGGCTGCTGTTGTTCAAATTGCCACCAACAACGGTATCTGACAGAAATGCTGAATATGCAGGGAAAAGGTTCGTGGGATATATTGAGCAATTTTTTTTATCTTAGATGGTCATTAAACCTTGAAATTTATAGACAAAACGTGTGAACTGTAAAGTTTAAAAGTTTAAAGTATACTTGTTGCAGAACTGTCCAGGTTTTAATAGTTTGCAAAGGTCTAAACAGCTTGATCCTTCTGGATCAACAAACCAGTTTCTGAACAATTAAATGTGTTGCTCTTGTGCATAATTGGCTTCCCATGTGTCTCATTATTTTCCTTGTAGCCTCTTCTTCTGCCTAAGGGGGACCTGGGTTAATCTGTCAGCTCCTGTTAATTTTGAAATTCCTGGGGCCATTTGCAGAGGAATTTCCCCTTCAGAGGCTTCCCATTTCCCCGCTAAATTATTAGAGTGGTAATATTACCACATCCGTTGTCAACAGTTCCTTAGTATTAAGACTGGTAGCCAAGTTAGAGGCATTTTGCAGGGTGACGCCAGAGTTCTAAAGAGGATATATGTGCATTTACGTGTTTATATAAAAGGAAACAAATAGTAGACCTGTAGAAGCCTTGACTTGTTTCTGCATTAGCTACATTTCGGTAGAAATTGTATGTTGGTCATGAAGGTAACTGAATAGCATAACGATATTATCCCAAAGTTTTTGGTTAAACATAGTTTCTTTTTCTAATCTTATTATACTGTGTAGCTGTGTTTCTTGGGACTTAGAAACCAGTTGTATCTACCTGAAGACAAAGAATAAGAAGTACTTTCATCAGATCCTGCAAACCTTGTTCATGTAACACAGTGAGAGAAGCTTTTGTGGATACTGAGAACCCACATGCTTGGCTGAGAATCTGCTGGCAGTTTGTTCCATTTTCACTAATATCTTATAAGTGTGCTGTAATGCTGATGTAGTAGTTCAGTCATGTTTTTTTCAGCAAGCTTCCTCTCAAATCATGAATGACTACTCATGGTAACAGCAAAGCTTGCTTTACTTGCTTTCTCTTCAAAGAAACATAGATCATATATGATTGTATTACAATAATTTTTGCTATTGACATAGGAGTTAACATTTCATTTCCCTAATGTGTACTCATCAGGGGGTTTTTATGTCTCTCCATATCGAGCTTTAGCAACATGGTACTGTTCCTCTGTATAGCAATTATATTGCCTGTCCGAAAGCTTGACATACAAGCAGCCTAGCTGACAGAAATAAGCTGGAGCTATTAAAATAACCATAAATGAGGCTGACAATGGGAGCTGTCTGCCATTGTCCCAAAAGATTTTTTGAACTGGAAGTAATCAGTTGAGTTCTAAGGCAACCCCATCAGGGATCTTCTAATTGGGAAAACTCCCCCTTGCTAACCCCCCAGCTTCCTGAAAGGAAGTTCACAATCTTTGTGGACCTTAGCAGATTTGTTGCTTGTAGCTTAGACTATCTAGTACCTAATCAAAATTTTCTGGGTATAATATTTAATGTATGCAATTTTAAGAACATATTTTAGAATGTTTCCCTTTTATTTATGGTCTAAACATTGTGTTTTCCATTTTCTTGAGTTGTTTTTTTACAAATATGCAGAAAGCAATGGGGTAGCAACTGGAAGTTGAAATGTTTCTGCATTTAATTATTTCAATTCTTTTTTCCCCCCATTTTTTTATTCTACTTTACCCATTTAACTAAGACATGTGTAAACCTGTTTTCTCAATGTTTTAAAATGCAGTCTGTGTTTGCTGTACAGCTTTAACTATGCACATCTTTGCTTCTAGTCTTTGTACTGTCTCCAGATGCTTATTTAAGGCAGAGCTGCTCTTAACTGTTAAACATTCTGTATTTCTTCAAATCTCTCTGTACCTACCTGGTGTATATAAGCTGCATGTAGCAGAGATCAGTAGTGACCCTTTCTCTCCCTCCAACTGAAGATAATTCAGATTGCTGCCATATGTTCATAGTGCAGAAGTGATGCAGAAACTGTTCTGTGTTTTAAGTTTTATGCCAAAGTTTGGATTTGAACACATGCCAGGGCTCTCAGGATGCCAAGTTTGTGTTCCCAAAAAGTGTTTTACAATTAATGCATTGATAACTTACATGCATTTACAAAAGTGAGGCAGATTTCACTGGACACTGATAATATCCAGTTGTTTCACTAACTACTCCTGCTGCTGTTTCATTGGTGTCATATACAGAAATTGTTTCATTTCAACTTCAGTAGTTTTTTAAGTGGCATTTGGAAGGTTTTGAAAGTTTATATTAATAACAGATTTACTTTAGATATTGCTGGAAAACTGGATTTGGCTATATATACTCCACTACATCCAGACAGTTCAGTGAACTTAAATATGAGATATAAAACACATCATCATTTTATTATTGTTGAGGTTTTACTTTGTTCAGTTTGGTTTTGTTTAGTTAAAATTGCAAATCTGTTTTGCTAGTGATTGTTCCTATACTCTGTTAAGGCTGAGTTCTATGTGCTGTACAAACCAGGCATTCTCTGCAGTAATACTCTTCCCCTTCTGCCTCCCAGAACTTGGAATAACTGATCCCTGGAAAGAGAGCAAGCAGTGCTGGACTTGACATATTTGAAAGTCTTGCAACTGCTACAGTTCTGTCAACTTGCTGATAGTGATTTTACTTGAAACTTTCTAAGCTTTGACTTGTTAGAAAATGAGCAATTTGTCCTTGAAACAGTAACAAGAGTTGCTTTCTATTTAACAGTCCTGGCTAAGCATTATTTCTCAGCTGGTAGTACAAGATGCAACTTGAAGTGTGTATAGCTTTCTGTTTCAAAGAGCTATAAATAAGATTTAATTAAATCTTCCGGAATCTGCCTTTATAGATGCTGACAGAGGACTTGTAATTCCAGTATGATACTTTCAGCTTATTTTAAGTGTTATTTTTGTAGCTTCTCCTGAGTGAAATTTTTCTGGGCATTTTCTGAAGCCAAAATTGTCAAGTTTTAAGTTTTTCATTGACTTTCTTATAAAGAAATGNGGTTGTGTTTTTGTGGGGTATAGTTTAGTTTATATTTTTGCCTTTTTCTTTTTGTGGGTTTTTTTGTTTGTTTTTGTTTGTTTGTTTGGTTGGTTTGGTTTGTTTTGTTTCTAAGATTAAAGTACAGTTAACCAGGATGTATGTAAAAGGTAAAGCCACCAAACTATTTAAAAAAAATAAATCAGAATATGTTAATTTAAGGTTCAGTTTAGGCAAAATAGAAGAATCACTGAGTGGTTAAAAAGGAAAAATTAAACCCTTTCAAACTAGACTGAATCACTAGTTATGGACATTCAGATTCTTCAGACATGTTTGCAAACAAGTCACCAGATTCCTCGAGGTATGCAAGATACAATATCCACTGTTTGTTGCCAGGTTAGTCTTTCTAGTTGTGCCTAGTTAATGCTTCTGGAGAATAGAGAGAAAAGCAAAATCTCTTCTTCATGTATGATTCAAGAGCAAGCAATAGTTCCTAAGACTTTTTGCTCTCCTTCAGGGCTGCAACCAAGGATTATTTCTATTCTGAGACAGTGTAGTTTAGTCTGCGTGAATCTTGAGATATAAGAAGTCTGATATGTGAGTAACTTGCATTGTCATTGGCAAGCTTTAAATTGCTATGGAGCTGAAGAGCAAATCATAGTTCTCTGGGTGGCTTTTTCACGTTGTTCCATAGAGGCATAATCACATAACACTTCCTGTTCAAAGTGCACATGTGATAAAAGTAAGGCTAGCACTTTGCCAGATCAGTTTATTTGTCAAAAATATTACTTCTCTTAAAAAACAGATTGTATATACTTTTTAAAAGTTCACATTGCCTGCCACACATCTTTAATATTTCAAGAGTTAGAATGCAGTGCCTCTCTTGGCATTCTGATATGTTTATAGATGGGACGAGCTGACATTCCATTCCTTCTTTAGTAGATTGTTTCATGAAGTTTACAGGATGGAGATTTTGGTCTTTTCAGCTGGTGTTTCAAGTACTGAATAATTCATTGTCTCTGTGGCAGGACATACATGAAATTTTCAGTGCTTAAGGATGGTTTGTGTAGAATTAAGTCTGGTGTGATATTGTGCTGTCTTTGTTTTGGTTTTCCTAAGTGGTTATTACCTGACTGATCAAAGAATATTAAATTTTGTTGACATTAGCATTGGATTCTATTTTAGAAGCAAATAGGCTTGAGGCTCAGTTGTTCCTTACACCCCTGGTGCTTGGTGGAGGCCTGAGTTACAGTAGTAGAGCAGCCTCAGAAAAAGAGTAATTTTCTTTTTTTTTCTTCAGAGTTCAATAGAGTTACTTGTTTCAAAAGCTTCAAATTAGAGAACCCTTTATGACATGTAGGGTTGTGACTGTACTTGGCTGCTGCTTCAAGGCATTTCCCAGTGCCAGACTAAAGTGATGGCCAGAAGTTATCAAAAAGAAGTTAACAGAAACAAATAGCATTTTTTTTTTTTTTTTATTGCTGTAAAAGTGGAAAGAATCAGAGCTATGACACTGGCCACAATTAGTACTAGAATCACAATTTTTATTGAGTACTACAGATGGATGTAGTACTTGTAAACAGTGCACTCCAGGCTGCTGTAGTTATGTTGTGCATCTGGATGTCATAACTATTAATGAATTAACTTTTTTTTTTTTCAAGTTACCTTGCTTTTTCTTATCATTTCTGACAAGGACCATAAAGTGGAGGGGGGAAAGAAAAAACAAAAAACCCCCACAAAAAATCCCCATGCGTAACACACAGAACACACAGGATTGCACTTGCCAACTGTCCTGATTTGACTGTGCCTCTAGAAGTTACTCAAGGGGAAAAGGAGGACAAAAGAGTATGTATGTGTTCCTGTTTAAGGCCTCTGGGGACTGCTGAGAAGCAGACAAGCACTGCATCTTTTCCTATGCCAGATGCTCTTTCCTGATTTGTTGGGGTTTTTTTGGTGATGTTTTTATTTTTTTAATCCTGTCAGCTCTGCTATAGCCTCTGTGTCTGTACAGCTCAGAAAAATGCTTATCATGTCATGGTAGGTAGTAATCTAAGAATAAAACCTAAGAAAAATAGAGTTTATATGAAGAGATGAATAGGAAAAAGAAGTCTGCCAAGGAAATTATCTGTGTTCATCTGTGTTTGATCTAGATAGTGTTGAAGAATTGCACTGTCACTAACTTGCACTAAGAGTCAAAGTATTGTTTAGAACAGATACTATTTTAAATAAGATGAGCAGAAATAAAAATGAAGTGAAAAATACTGGCTTTGTAAAATGTCGTTTTTCTGGCCTATTCTGGCTGTGCAAGTGGAGATTATAGTAACAACCTGAAAACTGCCTGTTCTGAATTGTTTAACATTAGAAGCAAAAGTATGATAATTTTATATTAAGATTTTACTTGAAAACAACCAAACCACTAATCATCAAGGCTGATGTGATTCTTTCTTTGTTTTGAGAACAATTAAGCAAAGTTTTAGAAAATGTAAAGCAGAAATTTGGCCATAAAAACTGGAAACTTCTGGGAGCTGGGGTTCTTTGGCCTTTGTTCCCATAAAAAGCTAATTTCATAAATATTAAGAACTTTCTGGAAAATATATGCTGCCTATCTAGAGGTTGCAGAGATCCAAGTAGTAAACTGTAATATGTGGTGAGCACTTGCCCCAATTTTATCTTTAATTCAAGAGGTTGTGGAAACCTTAGTGATAGTTTACCCTGCAGTGACTTGCTGTTTGTTTAGAATTCAGGACAAAGTTGCAGTCTGGGTTGGTGTGTTGGCAGACTTGTGCCATGGAGCGACAACATGCCTCTGTGTTTATAACAGGCTTAATCCACTGGTTTTTAGAACTTTGATTTGAATTGGTTGTTCATTGAAGGGCATATTTCATCAACATTTTTGTTCATGAAATTCTTAAACTACTGCTTTCCCCCCCTCTCCCCCTCCCCCCCAATTCCTTTTAAAGCAGCTGAAGAAGCTTTTTTATTTGCCTAGCTTATTAGAAGTTAGATTAATTGAGTTTGTAATCAGATTTCAAGCATCATGTTCCAGACCAGGGATTTTTTTTTAGTTTGTTTCAAATGTCACTCTCAGGGCAAATTCTGCTAAACTGCATTTTCATGCTTTGCTGAGAAATGATTGCTGGTTTTGATTTCCATTACAGAATCATTAATATTGTTAATTAGAGTTCTCATGGATAAGCACACTTAAGGAGGATCATCCGCGGGAATTGGGAGTATTATAGTTTGAGCATTTGTTAATTAGATAGAATTGGCATATGTAAGACTGTCAGATTTGAGGTGGATTTTTATGTTTATTTCTAAGAGTCATTTTGGTTGTAGTGATTTGGATTATCAATTTAAATTGGAAGAAATGTTGGTTCCTGCAGAGAGTAGGGTTAATGTTTTGATGTTTTCTTCTTGGTTGCTGTATTCAAAAACAATCCTGTTTCTCCACATTAAATTCTGTCCAAATTCTATTCTATAGTATTCACTTAAGAATTTTTCATTTTTTTAATGAAATTTATAGAAGAATTCTATTGCATCAAGAGGGAACAATATGTAGTCTAAAATTTCTGATATATATATTATTAAATCAGCCCTGATGTCCCCTTACAGATGACTGAGAAACACTGCATCAGAGCTCTCTTGCACTCTTCTCTGGTGGTTAGTGACTGAATTTGAATTTCTTATTATCCTGACTACCTAAAAGGCTTCAAGATTGCATATCCAGTCAAGTGAAAAATGTTTTTGAAATCCTCACTTCACCGTATTTTTTGAACAATATTTACAAGTCTTTGGGATTACCATACATACTAAAGATTTTTTTTAGTAGTAGATTTCTCTACTTGTCTTGCTGCATAAAAAGCAAATGGTTTGCAAAAGTTAAAATTACCAAATTGCTTCAGTGTTAAAGCATGGATGGAAAATTTTATGATTAAAGATATTTTGTGAATGGGACAACAATTAGAGCAGAGATGGAGCTTTTACAGCATTGAAGATATAATGGAAGTGCTGAAGCTGTACTTCCTAAATGTGCTTTACACCACTTGGAAAAAAAAAAAAAGTGAAAATGTTTTCTAGGAACCAAAATACGCTGTTGAAACTGATGATATGAATCAACATTGATCCATTGTTGAAACTGATGGTATGGATCAACGCTTTACTGTTCCTTGTTGGATCTACATGACTGCAAGATTAAAACAAATTAACTTACTTAAAATTGTTTTATTATTTCTTTTTGATATATGAGTTCCTATCATTTTTCTCTGCTGTCTTGAGAACCACTGGAACAACTCCATGAGTGTTGCTTTCAGATAACAAACGGTCTTAGGCTGCCCATATACATAAAATAGGCCACTCTTGTCAACATTTGCAAAAGCAGAAGATTGACACACCAAGCAATGACTGGTTCTAGACCTGTGATTTGATAGGAGAATCACTGTTCTTTGTTTAAAAAAAAAAAAA